>PVJL010002849.1:0-122090 GCA_004026885.1 Lyroderma lyra | reverse complement strand
GTGGCTTCTGGATTTGGCGTTTGCTGCGTGTGGATTGATAACTGCAAGACCTAATTCCAGCTACAACATCACCTCAGTGCCAACAAATGATGTGATGGTACCTTCCAGTCCTGTAACTGGGAAATTTCACATGTTTCCAGAGGGGAATTCTAGAACAATGGATAAATTGGCAACATGGTCGACCCCTCCCACCGTGCTTACCCGCTTCCTGGTCTCGGCTTCCTTAGACTCTCTGGGTTCAGTGCCTCCCTGAGTGTCCCTGGCCTCCGCCTACCTTGGCCTGAGGAGGAGCAGGTGCTAGTGCTGTGTGATTGGCTCGTAAGGCAGGTACAGAAAGGGGCGGCCCGTGCTGTCAGCCTCCTGGGAAGTGATGTTTCTGGAGTAATGTTCTCTCCCTCTTTCCCCTGAGACAACCCTTTCTCACTAAAAATGAGTGGTCAGCTGCTCTTGAGTTCTATAGATTGATTCTGGCTCTGTGCATTACAGGTAGCCTCTGTGTGAAGAACCCGTATAAATCTTACTCAGTCAGGGAGTGTTTAAAATGGCAAATTTCAGAGTAAAGGTTTAACAAAAACCATAAATAAAACTTCAGATGTAATGGAAGTGTTTACAAGCATCTGCGGAATTCCACACAAGAACAATGAATGCGGTTTGGGGGCCACGGGATTGACTGAGGTGTGGCGTTTGCGGGGAGAGCGTGCACATCCATCTCTATTTGGCCTCTGCGCGGGGAGGCCAGACTTGGAAAAGCTTAGATGTTCGTGGCTCGGCTCGTGAGAGGGAGTTTATCACTGTCAGGGGCAAGTCTAGCTGGGGAGGCTGCCAGTGGGAGTGGAACTTGAACTTGCCAAGGACTAGGGCCTGGAGTCCGCCACGCTTCCAGGCCTACCACGTAGCTCTGTTGTGGACAGGTACTAACATCACAGTGATTGCATGATCCCGGCACAAGCCGTGGGGCAGTTGGAGGAGAGTGTCTATGACCTGTTTTCCAGCCAAGGGTGGTTTGTGACTTGCCCAAGTCCCAGAGCAAGCCAGCACTGCAGCCGGAGTGGGCGGCGGTTCCCAGGCCTGCGGCTGCCGAGCCACGGCGTTTCCTTTCCCCCGTCCTAACCCCACCTCTCCATCGGACGGGTGCTGAACCGGCCCCGGGCCAGGGCCTGCGCTGGGTGCAGGGCTGTGGGAGACACATCGGTGTGTGAGGGTGTTTACGTTCCTCTCTGGGATGCCCTCCGTTCCTCTGCTGGGAACTGTGCACATGGCAGTTAGCATGCAGGATAAAGCCACGGTAACTGTCGTTCGTTCACTCACCAGGCATTTATTGAACACCAACTGTGTCCCAGGTTCTATGCTAGGTGCTCAATAAATAATAAAATGTGCACATGTTTGGTGTAAGGAATGACTTCTAAGGGTGGTGCAGCAGGTGAGCGGGTGCTGGAGGATTCCTACAGAAGGAGGGCTGAGTTGGACCCTCAAGGAAGGCAGCTTTGGGGAGGACAGGCCATTTGCAGGTGGGAGGGGCAGCCATAAGCAAAGGCCCAGGGGTGTGAGTGTGGGAGTTGCAAAACAGACCGCAGGTGGGCCACCATTACAGGTGTGTGACATCTCACAGGAGTTCCAGCAGTGTCGCCTGTGGGATGGACCGAGTGTGGTCTTCTGGAGCCATTGCTCTGGACATCGGAGTCTTTTGGCTGCACTCAGGAGCTGAGATGTGGCTCTCTGGAGGTGGGGGTGGGGCTGGGGTGTGCTGGGAGGCCAGCTGCCTTTTCTTCCTGTCCCTTCTGTTCTTCCCCCCGTCTTTTGGGTCAGCGAGGTCCCTGCTCCTCCAGGAAAATGTTGAATTATAAATGTGTGACCCCAACAATCCTCAGCTCTCTACCAGGCAGATTTGAGTCAGACTGTGACCCTTGTCCATGTCTGTCTATTGTCCTGTATCCATCTGATTTCCCCAGGCAGCCTGGGTTCCCTGAGGGCAGTCTTTGGGGGTGCCAAAGCCCCAGGGTGCTGGACACATGGTGGTGTTGCCAGGTAAAATAGAGGATACCCGGTTAATTCTGAATTTTAAATAAACAATAAATAATATTTTAGTAAAAGTGTGTTTACTTCTGTGTGGGCTATTGAATGCAATGTTTGGTATACCATTATACTAAATAATTATTTGTCGTTTATCTGAAATTCAAGTTTAACCAGGTTTCCATTTTTTTCCTTGACGCCAAATCTGGCAGTCCTGCCCTGTGCTCGCTGTGCGTTACTGAAACGCATGGATTTCTAGGTTCACAGGCTGGACAGGGTTTGGAATGAGAGTCACGCAGAAGTAGAGACTAGAACAGAGGTCGGAAGCAGCTCTGGGTCAGACTGCTCAGGTCTGAATCCCATCTTTCTCATTTACTAACTGTGGGGACTTGAGCAAATTATGTATGTCTCCAAACCTTAATTTTCTTTTCTGTGAAGTGGGAATGGTGACAGCGCTCACCTCAGGACCTAGGAATACATGAGATGATACCTGAAAAGTGTGAGCACTTCATAAAGAAAATTTAAACAAAAGGAGGCAGGGTGATAGAAATAGAATCTACTTTTATTTACCCTATGCACCAAAAAAAGTCTTTCAATTATCAAGAACTGCTAACTAGAAATACATTTTAAACATTTTTAAAATTTAAAAATTTAAAAATTTTAAAAGCTTTGCTTTTCTCCAATCTATATACATGATTAAAAGTTACAAAGAAATAAAATCATTATCATCTTAATATACTTTTGGAAACTACTGTACATAAACTTAAACCCTCAAAATAATTATTTCACATTCAATAAGAAAACTTATTGAAATTTTATGTTCTAAGTTGTTGTATTATTAAAGCTTTCTAAATTAAAAACAAAAATAAGTGTGCGAGCACAGACAGGGCCTGGCACTTGTGGGTCCCAATAGAGTGGTAGCTTCCATTATTATTGTTATTACCATTATTATTGTTATTACCATTATTATTGTTGTTGTTCTTGTCACCTGGTGGAGCCACACAACTGCTCTAGAGCTGTCCCGGATGTCCTCTCTGCTCCCTCACATCTGTCCTCTCTTCCTCTAGGCTGGCCTCTCTAGGGAGTCCCCCCGGCCTTCTCCTGTCCCCTGAGTGTGCTTTTCCATGTGAAACACACTCGGTTGGCTTAGACCCATCAGGCCTTCCCTCCCTGCTAGAAACAATCCAGTGTGGCTCAGCTCACACCCACAGATGTGACTTGGGTAGCAAATCCTTTGGCAGACTTTATAATGGGACATAGATCATTACAGATGGGACTCAGGTTTTACAAAATATTTTAGGAGGTAGATAAATTAGATCATGAAAAGTACATAAGGGACATCAATTATGCAACAGCCAGAGGAATGATTATAAAGTGATCTGGCCTCAGTTTTGGCTCATGAAACATTTAACTGTGACCATTAAAGAAGAAACCATCCTTTGTTTCCTACCTCAGAGAAGTGGGGTGCTCCCTCTTGCCCAAGGGAGGTCATGACCTCCTTTGCTTGTGGGCATCTGAGAGTAAAAGGCCACCTGGGAAGTGTGGAGACTGGGACTGGGCTTGTTTGGGTGAAAAAGAGTCCCAGGGCCTTTGGGAGCTCAGCGGCCAGCTGAGGGCTTAGCCGAGACTGAGGGCTCCCTGGACCCAGGGCAGAAAGTGCACACCAGGACATCCTGGGAAAGTCATTAGACACCACGAGTCCTGGGTCCTCACTCCCGCCACTCCTAAGAGGTGTCCTGCTTGTCCTACCGCTGCCCAGCCGCAGCACAGATCCGGCCCTTGCGGGGCTGGCCTCTGCCAACTTGACCTGGCCTGGATGCTGCCGGAGAACCTGGGTGTCTGAGGAGGAGGGGCAGGTGATCGTGACCTGCAAACTGTCCACTTCCTCCCCGCAGCTTCACCTACGATGGCTGCTCCCAGACCCGGCCGTGATTTCTGCCTCTGAAGGAACCCAGGCCTCACACACGCGGGCTTCCATGAGACTCAGCCCTACTTGGACAGTGCGCTATGCGCGGACGAGGCAGGCTCCCTCTTCCTCTTCCTCGCGGGCCTGTGGCATGGAGCTGGGCACGCGGTCCTCCTGCCGAGCCCGTGCGGGTGATGAGGGTTAGTTACCAGCTAAAGGTGTCATGACAAGCACTTCCAGCCCTCCTGCCTGTGGTGGGTTCTCATCATCCCTCGGCCCTGTTTCCCGGGGCCTCTCATCCTTCTTCCCCACTGCCACAGTTTTGCTGGGTCCTGCTTATTTCGGCCTTGCTGCTGAGCAAGATTAAAAGCTTCTCCTTGGCGTGGAGGAAATGGTGATATGGCCTCCTGATTAATATCACAGGCTTGGGATTCTGACGGGTGTAAGATCATATCCCTGTTCTGCCACTTACAAGGTTTGTGACCTTGGGTAAGTCACTGAACCTCTCTAGGTCTCGGTGTTCTGAACTGCAAAATGGGGATAGCGATGATGGCCATCACATGATGCATATTAAGTGAATTCTCTGATGCATGTGTTTCAAGGAATGGTTTGTTCAGCCTTTTAGAGGTTGGATTAGGGGGCAGGCACCTGGCCTTCCTGGCTTCAGTTTATGCATCCATGAAATAGGCTTAGTATGGGGTCAGATTCTCCATAAATATGAGCAAGTCAATTTTTCAAATGCTGAAGCCGTTTCTCACCAGGATGTACCCTACCATCTACTTTAAACTTGCATCATTGAATCATTACTATTATACTATTATTAATGACAGTAGCTAACATTTATTTAAAGCTTCTTGTGGTGCAAAACTTGGGCTAAATGTGCTGCATGCATTCTCTTCTTTAACCCCAGAACTCAGTGGAAGAGGCAGCTTAGGTTTAGAGATGATAAGTGACATGCCCAAGATCACAGAACTGGTGAGTGACAGAAGCAGGATTTGAACCCAGGCAGAAGACTCAAGGGCACAGAAATAATAGGCAGGCCTGCCGGGGATGAGCTTTCCTGAGTCCTGCCTGGGAGCCCCCCTTTCTAGACGGGGCGGACTGTGGCAGTGGGTGTGGGAAAGAATTCCTGCTGTTTCGTACAAACCTGAAAGAAGGGGTCCCATAGAGGTGATTCCCTTTTCTCTTGGAGTCCAATGTCAGTCACGTGGCTGTAATGTTCCCTGAACTGAAGACCACTCTGGAGAGAGGAGTGCTTCCTCAGGTCACTTAAGGAAGCTCGCGTGCTAGAAAGGACAAGGTAGCCCGGTACACCAGTGAGGAAAAGGGGACAGGGCTGGCTCAGCCATTCTGTGCGATGACAGCTGAAAAAGGACTTGGAGTTTGATCTTTAGGCAAAAAGTATTTTACACACAGTGGGAGGAATGTGTCAAAGTATTGCCTGAAACTCAGACTGGGCAAGAGGTCCACCCTGATGACGGAGACCAGAGGACAGTAGGGCGTGTGTCGGTGGGACGGGGCTGGGTTGTGTAGAGATTCACATCCAGATCGGACTAATTTATTGCCCAAACTAGGATGCCTTTGAGAGTGAAAGTGGTTACTGACAATTGCACTGAGATGATCGGTATTCCCGTGGGACTGTCCTTGGGTAGAGTTGTGAATTATTCCTATTAATGTATTAAAGCCACCCTTCTGGCCTCTGATGAGCAGCATCTTGTCTGCTTGGTTTGAGTCTTTTGCATCCACGTGCAGAAATCGTATGACAGTTCACTTACCTGCATTGAGCTTGACCCCGAACGGGCAGAGAAGGAATCTTGGAGGGGGAAAGCCACGGAGCTCCTTGGAGGGCTGGAGGGCTGGAGGGCTGCAATGCGGGAGCATTTGGATTTCGGTATTTGGGTTTTTCCACCTAAAGGGAGTTCTAGAGGTTCGGGGTTCACTTCTCAGACTCTAAGCTTCAGTGCTGAGCACTAATGGCGCAAAGCAGTAATTGGCATTCTCATGGGGGTGAATTCCCTGGTGCCCCAAGGCCTCCCAGCTCCCTGACAGTGGGGCACGGACAGTGGGCCTGAGGCCTGATTCCCAGCTCGCTCGGCGTGCGATGAGAACTCAGCAAAGTGCCATCATCTCCGAGGGCCGTGGCCTGTTAGTGGTTGTGCTCGTCCACACTCACCCACTTTACCTTCTTCTGGGTTGTGGGTTGTGTGAACCCGTGTGTGTCACAGCTGGTTGACAGAATAAGGTGACTGCTGGCTTTCCTGGCTTGTATCTTGCAACTTGAAGAGGAACTGAAGCCATCCTTTCTGTCCCACAGGGAAAGCTCACAGGGAAGGGTCTTATTGGCCTGTCCCTGACCAAGCACTGAGGACAGTGGGGGACCCTAAGAGGCCCATCAGTTCAGAGCTCTACTTCTGGCACTTTGCAGTAGCCAGAGGTGACAGAAGGACAGAACGTGGCAGCTCCACCTCATATGGCTGCAGGACGGGGAGAAGTAGTTCCCGGCAGGAGGGGTGCGTCTTCCAGAAAAGGGGACGAATGGGCGGGAGCAGCCCTAGTGGCCTTTTCCTTCTTTGCCCCATGAGCACGTTTATCACCAGCAGCAGTGACAGCCGCAGTCCTCGCTGATTTGGTCGGAGGGATGGCGTCTGATTTGAACGTCTATTTCTCCATTACCAGTCGGGCTAACCAGATGGGTTGGCCATGTGGGGTCCTTCCTGTGCGAGTTGCCCGCCTGTGGCCTTTGCCCATGTTGGGGTAGCTGTTGCTGAGTATTTCAGAGAAGTGGGGGCGGGCGAATCTGGCGTCGCTGTGTCCCACCGTCTTTGGTGGGTCATGGTGTTGACGACCGTGTTTACTCTTGCTGAGAAGAAACCCAGCTGAGCCTTCGGGAGCCCCGTGTGGAAATGCGAGAAAAATGCTCTCTGCTTAATCAAATTTCTTGTATTATGAATGGTTATTAAGGGTTTTATGTGAGAATTGTAATTACTGATTAAGGCCAATATCAATAGCCTCAGATAATCAGTGTGAACACTAATTAGAAGGCTCTGAGTAACCCCTGACGAGATCCCCCTAGCACTTGGGGAATTGCCGTAATTGCTGACTAGCCGAGCTGTGGGGGGGCACGCTGGCTGGGTGGGCGGACGTGTGTTGGTGTCAAAGCCGAGTTCAGGGTAAGCACAGGGGGGCAGGAATCACTCTGTGGGTTCAGGGGCTCCCCTCAGGTGAGCTGTCTTGCCTGGCATGTGGTATGATGGGCTACAGCACATCCCCCTTGTCCTACCTCCCACCCCTTCTCCAGTTATGTGGCATCTGGATTAATGAGGTCCCGCTCGCTCTGAATGGTGGGAGATTTCCAGCCTGAGAGGTGGGGGTTTTGATCACATGCCTATGTGCACGTCCCTGTAGCCCCCCTAAGTCTTCTGACACACACACACACACACACACACACACACTCACACACACAGTGCTTAGCCATTGCTGGTTTTGTTTGTATGAATGTTTCTTTTTGAGAGTTCTGTCCTGCTTCTAGCAGCTGATCATGCTGCAGTGAGTGTCACTGCAAAAAGCCTGGATCACATTAGCATCGCAGCTTGGGCCACCAATGGCTGTGTAGTTTGTGGGAGAAGGGAGGGAAGAAGCTAGGGTCCCGGGGCCTGATGTGTAGGTGGGCGTCATGCTGGGTTATTCCCTCCTGAGATGACTCCTCAGCCACGGGACAGCACCTCCCTGGGAAGTGGACTAGAAATGGTCACCAATGTAGAGGGCTAAGACTGTGCAGAGGGGAGCCATGCAAGGAGGGATGAGGGGGACCACTCATGCTACTGTGGGCATCTGCTCCTGGTGACATCTTAGTGAGGGAGCGGGCTTGGGGGTCAGAATCCCAGCCCCACTTCCCACCAGTTCTGGGGCTTTGGGAAAGTCACAGCAGCTCTCTGAGCACAGTCCCCTCATCTGTAAATAAAGGGTACGGACACATGGCACTCAGTGTGTCACTGGGGAGGCGGTGTTGGCTTGTTTAGGGCACAGCCTCTGGCGATCCTTGGCTGGCCTGACTTTCTATCAGCGCCTCTCCCCAGCTGTGCACCTGTGACCAAGGGGTTTGCCCTCTGAGTCTCAGCTTCCTAATGTGTACAACGAGGGTAGTAATAGCACCTACCTCACCAGATTGCTTGGAGGATTGAATGATTGTGAGACACGGAGAGCAGCAAACACCACACAAGTGCTGAGTGCTGGTGACACCAGATGTGACCGAGCCAAGGCACAAGGACACCAGCAGATGAACAGGGTCTCTGCAGACGGTGGTTTGTGCCATGAAGAAAACCAAAGCTTGGTCACATGGAAAAGAGTGGTGCGGTGGGAGCGCAGGTGATTTGAGGGGGACCGAGCCAGTGGCATCTGAGTGGACACTTAATGAAAGGAGGAGGAGTGAGTGCAGGGAGGAGGCAGAGGAAGCAGCAGGCAAAGGGACTCTTAGGTGGTGCTGTGGCTGCTCTGCCCGTGTCCCCTTGGGTCCCTTCCCAGGCTGTACACGCTTGCGTGCCTTCCTTCTCCGGGGCCTGCGGCTCTTTGTGGGCAAACCGACCTCAGGCTGCTGGGACCACTTTCCCTTCACATGGAGCACAGAGGTACTGGGGGTTCTCATACCCTTAACCAGTGACTGACAGATGCAGGGGTGTGCCTGTCAGCCCCTTTGCCCTGGTAGGGAGTGACATACACCGTTTCCAGGGCTTCCTGGTGGCATGGCATCACAGTGTCCTCTGTGGGACTGTGCTTGCTCGCCTGGCCTCGTCCCCTCCCTGGGCCATCTTGCTCACTTCCCTACTGGCTTTTTGTGGGAACCCTTCCCCACAAAAGTAGTTTCACATGCATCTCCTCTCAGCTCCTGCTTCTGGGGGAGCCTAAGACAGACCCTGAGTGTGACATGCAGAAGGGGCGTAGAAGACTGGCAGAGCGTGGGGCGAGGTTGAACGTAGGAGAGGCTGCAGAGGTAGGTGGGGCTGGTTTATCTGGGGGAGATGCACTGTCTTAAATGGGACAGAAAACATGGCACTGTCCCCTTTCAAACGGTACGTACGGTCAGCTTACTGACACCTTGGATTTAGGCCGGTGAGACGAGGCTGACCACAGGTACTCTCTGAAACAGGACAGGACCATTGTCTTTCCGTCCTGTTTAAAACGGTATGTCTGGTCGACCTAATCTGGGGCCGTGTTGGCTGCGATAGATTTGAATTTTTCCCTAGAGCAATGGAAAATGATCAAAAGTTTCTAGCCAGAGAAGTAACATGTAATTTGTAAGGATAGACCTCTCTGGCCACTGTGTAAAGAACAGACTATTAGGGGACAAGAGTGAAGCAGGGAGCTTAGATAGGAGGCTGTGGTAGTCACTCAGGGGAGAGACGGTACGCTTGAACGAGGAGGTTAGCCCAGGGGATGGATTTGGGATTTGTCCCGAGGATCCGTGGGTGATAGGCGCCATCACTGTGTAGACACACGGAGTCAGTTGTATAGTTTGCCCAATGCCAAAGCAAGTTTAAGAGTTCAAAATGGGTTCTGTGGGTTAGTGGTTGTCCCGTAGCCGTCCCACTGCATGGGCGCTCCCTGTGCCCACCGCAGACAGAGGAAGTGACCTCTCCTTTCTCTGAACCCAGGAGCCCCTCCTTGGTGCCTTTCTATGATGTCACCTTGTGCCTGGACTCTGCTGCCTATGGCCTGCCTTCGTTCCTGCTGCTGGGCCCTGCCTGCTAGGCCTTGTTGGAAGGGCCACGTGGGCAGATGGTGAGGTCTCGGGCAGATCCTGCCCCTCCCTGGGCCTGGCTCCTTGCCTTGGAATGAAAGGAATCAGAGGTGGGCACTCCAAGACCCTTCTGAGGCCAGTTTGGGGCCCCTTTAAAAGGAAGTTTCGTTGAGAGCTCTACCTGGGTTATGAAGGGCCCAGGGCTTTCTTTGCTTTGAGTTGCCTGCTGAGACCCAACCTCGGAAGATGGATGGAGGTCCCATGGGCTCTCCTGGGGTCCCTCCTTTGAGGACAAGGGCCAGATGGAGCCCACTCTGGCTGTGATAGGTTGGAGTTGAAATCCATTCTACTTCCTGAAGTAAAGATAACATTTCCTCAGAAAGTAAGATTAAGTTATGTTTCTTACCAAACTTAAGTATCTGCAATGTTACCATGCTTGGTTCTGACTTTCAGGCCCCCAGGGGACAGTTCCTAGGAGTAATGAACCCCTTTCTGCATGCCACAGAGGTCTGTGGTGAGCTTCAGTGATGGCGGGCTTTCTTTGAGAAACCTTTTCCCCCTAGCTGCATAACTTTTCATGACCTGAATACTAAATGGGCTGCTGCAGGTGGCTAGAACCAGGCAGGTCCTATGGCTTGGTCCCCAGGGCACATCTGGTGGACAGTGTGGGGAGTCTATGTCTTCAGCTGCTGGGCAGCCCCTCAGTGACCTCAAGGACCCCTGAGAGGCCAGGAAACCTCACCTCTAGAGCCCTAGGACCCACTGACCAGCTGAGACCCCAGCTTCCACAGAAGCAGCT
Organism: Lyroderma lyra; assembly: GCA_004026885.1. Lineage (NCBI taxonomy): Eukaryota > Metazoa > Chordata > Mammalia > Chiroptera > Megadermatidae > Lyroderma > Lyroderma lyra. The sequence continues at coordinate 111,641 of PVJL010002849.1, read as the reverse complement.
AGTGGTGTCTAGGGGTGGGAGGTGGGAATCTGATCTGACTTTGGGAACTTTTAACATTGGAATACCCAAATCTTCAACCAGAAATTCCACTTAGTCATTCTAGAAATATAGTCCTAGCGTATGCAGAGACCTTTATGTGAGTGTTCATTGTAATTTGTTTTTAACGGTGACAAATGGAAACAACCTTAAATGTCCTGCATATTGAGTAAACTGAGGAATAGCCATATTGGGACCTACCATTAAGGGTTAAAATTCCTTAAGCTAGAGATGTATACAGCGCTGTGGAAAGACCCCCATATGTTATTACTAAGCGGCAAAGTAAGGTGCAGAATAATTTGTATAACATACCATTTATGTTAAACCCTCCTAGAAATGATTACTTTATTTCTCTACATGTATCAGAAACCAGACAAAGCAACCTGAAAACAGTGATTGTCTTGGGAGGGGACTGGGATTGGGGGTGGTGTCCTCAAGGTTTCATACCTACAGTTTGAGTGTATTAGAAATGCAAGTATTTTTCAAAACTACTTGTATAATTAAGAAAGTTACAATAGGACATAAAGTAATTGATGGCTATGATGTGGGATTTGTTAAATACAGTGAAATGCCACCCTACGTCTCCTGTTAGCATTTTGGTGCATTTCCCCCAGTCCATTTTTCTGCATGCATGTCCATATAGTGTTAAGTGTACTGTATAGATATAATTTGTACCCTGCTTTTTCCTCTTAACGTTTTGTCATAAATACTTTCTGCACTCTTTCAAGCTCTGTCTAAATATCTTTAATAGCTGCATAATTTTCTATTGTGTGTATTTAGCCATTTCCTGTTTTTTCTTCCTATTTAAAAAGGGATCCGTGTTTGCCTTGGACATCTCCCACGCGTCTATGAGACAACTAAAATCGTACTCTCCCCATGCCGGGTGCAGTGCCGGTACATGGGGTGTGATCAGTGTGTGTGGGCATGTGTGTGCACGTGTGTGTGTGCTTGCGTTCGAATGCGAGGCATGGGGAGCTGAGGCACTGCCCAGGAGGCGGCCAGGCTATGGCTCTCCCGGGGTCATGGAGGCAGAAGAGGCTTCCCACACATTCAAGCCAGAGGCTGGTAGGTCGGGTCGGGGGCACCTTTTGGACACATTAATCTCTCCTGTGACATAATTGACAGCAGAGGGCCTGGGAGTGTTCCCTGCTAGAGTCCTGGAGTCCTGGGTGGAAGACCTGCTTGGCACTAACTCCGTCCTCTTCTCTGGAAAAACTTTTTCACCAGCCTACAAGTCATTTTGTGATCTGAATCCAGAAAAGGAGGTTTCCAAAGGCGTGCCCTCTGGGTGATTAGGTCCAGGGGGACCTTGTGGTTTGGCCCCCCAAAGAGGCCCTTATGGGGAGTTGAGAAGCAGCTGTTCCCATCCCGTCTCTAGGCCTCTCAGTTTTCTGCTCCGAGAAATGAAGCTACATGGAGCAGGAAAGAGACAGAAAATCCTAAAGAGCAATTCACAGGGGTTAAAGAAAGGGCTATGCACAATGACGTGGGCAGGATTAGGGGGGCCAGCAGGGATGGTGAGGCACCCAGGGCTATCACCTTGGGGAAACGATTCAGACCCCTGGGCTGAGCTGTTTGGAACTCAGCGGGAGCTGAAGTCATAGGAGAGAGACTGCCCAACAGCTCTCTGGCCTTAAGCGGTTTTCCAAACTGAGATCTGAAACAGAGGGAGCCGTGGGAATGAACCACGCAACCTCTCTTTACTCCCATTTCCAAGTCTTCTGCTGGTACGGGTCATTGTCAAACCCCATGGAAAGCCAAAGGTGACAAGGGAGCCTGGGTAATGGCGTCCACTTAGGCCAGCTACCCAGGACACAGAACAGGGTTTTTCTATTCTTTTGATAGGGAAAAACTATAGCCCCAAGAAAATGGAAACACACCGTCCCATCGGCGCGTGGATCTTAGCACGATGATGCTATTTCAGTTATTCTTCCACGAGAAATCTTAATTAAAATGTCAGCCTCTACTGGGTTCCTTCATATAAGGCGGTGGGAAAAAATAAACAATTAACTAACACAAACGTAGGTGCTATTGTTTGTTCTGCAGCTGCTCACGAGCCATGCGTGGGTGATATAGCTTTGGTTTTTACCCATCATTCCACGTGCCTCTGGTACTCCGTCAGCACCTGGCCTGCTTGGCTTACTTTAACCTGGTAGTGTGACCTAAACCTCAGTTCACACAGGATCACGATGTTATGGAGTATATGAACAGCTTTGATTCTTATTGCCGAGGCTTCTTTTTACATGGGCCTGTTGATCAAGTGCTGGGGTGATTGAGGAAATAGGAGACTGAAATATACAGAGACAGGTCATTTATCTGATTCTGAAGAGCCTTTTGTGCAGTGAATGTCCTCTGGTGAGGATATCTGTGTGGCATGAGTATCTTCACATGTACCCTGAACTCACTCTGAATGGCCCTTCCGTAGCTTGTCTTTTGTCACCAAGGTTTTAATCTTCTTAGGGACTGACTACACATCAGTATATATGTATCAGGACCTTTCCCCTTTTATGTGATATGGAGAATTACACCGGTTTCCTGCATTTCTGCCCACCAGGAGGAGGATTTCCCCTCAACACTGTCTTTCAGGGTCACCCTTGAGTGGGATTGCAATATATTATCCAGTCACTTCTGACTTGTTTCATCATACTGTGCAAGCCATCAGGGGAGCAGGCCGTGTTTCCCCTTCTCTCTTCTTTGGTTCTGGGGACTCCCTGTGAAGCACAGTTGTGGGTCACGGTGACATGGTGAAGTAGTAGGTGTAAGTACCATGGGAGTTTGAGCCACCTGCTGTACAATCTGCTCTTACTTACAATCTGATCTTATATATACCATTTCTATTTGACAATGGAATTCTGATGTCTACTTCCAATTTTATGGTTTAGCAGATCATATAGCATTCAGTTCATGGTGGGCGATTTGTGCCACATAATCCCTTAGTGTCCCACAGTCTGGTGTTGGGTCTTTCCATGGCTGAGTAGGAAGCTAGAAGCTGCTTTGTAAATGGAGTTCTATTATTAGCAGAATTCTTACTCTGAAATTTTCTATTAATATGTGCTGGAACTTGCCTACTAGGGCTTGCTAGAGGCTCCCTCTAATGTCTCTCTCTCTCTATGCCACATATATTTCCAGTACAATTGGATGTGCTGGTTCACAAAATAACAGAGCAACAGACCAACTTACAGCCAGGACTGTCCATAGAAACTTTACTTTGATCCAGACCTCTCTCAAACTGGAAGACTTACTAGTTATCTGGCAAGAAGTCAGAACACGATACCCAAATGTGGTATATATGTCATCCACAACCCAAAGAGGCCCAATCAAATGTCATGCTTTTTTTTCTGCTGAATAGTGGAAGGAAAGCAACATTTTTGTCACTTCAGAGGGACTATACCTGTTTGTTCTAGACTACTGTCCTCTTAGAAACTTTACTTATGTGTCAGGCCCTTGAATTGTTGCAGGGTTTATCACCCATTTCTGGCATGCATTTTTTTTCTAAAATATGTATGATGCTTACTCATGCCTTCTCAATTTGCATAATTACATCAATGTAATGGTTATTGTGATTTTCTGTGGGATAGCATGATAATTAAGACTATGTTGTGACAGAGAACAGACAGTATTGTGAGAGGGTAGGAGAGTTGAAATACTTTGAGATAAGACAGTGAAGGTATACTGCTATGCCTGCCACATAAAAGCAAATGCTTCTGATTATTTTTATTGATTAGGATTTATTAGATCAATAACTGCATACCAGATTTTTGTGCTAGGGGAATCTGGTTTATAAGGAGCTGCTTCAACCAGCAAAGAAATTTCAAGAGGATTTAGGGGTTCAAAATTCTCATCTACCTAAATGTTTCTATTCCATGTATCAGGGTCTTACATCTTCTCCACTAGGGCCCTTACCTTAGCAGGTTGATCTCAGCACGACTGAATTTTGAGCTAAATAATTGTTCTCTGTGTGCACTATGGGATTGTTTACAGCATCTGTGGCCTCTGTCTATTAGATACCAGTAGTAACCCCCACACCTCAGTTATGGCAACTCAAAATGTCTCCATACATTGCTACACGTTCCCTGGGAGGCAAATTACTCCCAGATGAGAACCCCTGCCTTAGCATAAGTGACATGGCAAAGACTGGTACTTGAACTCTGTTATGCTTATACTTAGGCTTCATGCTTGATCCTAATCCATATCTGTCCTGAAACTATAGATGATGAGAAACTCCTTCAAAAACTGCCCTGAAGTCTTTTTGATTTTTCTATCTGTTCTTTTACTCAGGAATTTAGGGTTTTCATTTTGTCCTTTCCTGTGTATATTCTTCCTATAGCAGTCAGAAGTAGTCAGCACATCTCAGGGTCTTTGTAATCACCATTGTCACTGCAGTGACAGAATGTCAGAGCCACTTTAGCTTCCAAAACTTTGTCTTCTATCTGTACTCAGTCACACGCCATCACCAGTGATTTGAATAATTGTAATGCCACTGCTTCCCACAGATGATCACTATCCCATCTACCCTTAGAAAGAAGCTTATCCACGCTCTTATCAAATAAGTGAGCAACCCAATTTCCAAATCCCATTTTTAGTGCCTATTTCCTGGGGCCACTTCCAGTACCAATTATTGTAAAAGTTAAGAGAAATAAGGCACACTCAAAAGAGTAAATGCAGAGAGGTTTATGTAAGGACCATTTATATATGAGGGCTGTCCAGAAAAACTCCAGCCATAAATGCCTCTATTTTTCTTATTGCATGGCTGGATACTTTCTGGACAACCCTTGTAGGTGTGAGTAAACCAACAAAGGATTGTGAAGCATCCAGTAACTAGTGTGAGCCTTTACTTCCCCTGGACTGAAAGATGAATGGGAAGGAGCTGTTCCTGGAACCCACTGAGACCTTACTTAGCTCAAAATTCAGTCATGCTGAGATAGATCTGCTAAGGTAAGGGCAGAGTGGAGAAGACATAAGACCCTGACACATGGAATAGAGACATTTAGGTAGATGAGAACTTTGAACCCCTAAATCCTCTTGAAATTTCCTTGCTGGTTGAAGCAGGTCCTCATCCTCATACAAGGAAATCCGGTCTCTGAAGTTGCTATAGCCTTAGGTAGAACTGTGGCAACTGTTAAACTGCTGTCTCAAAGGAAAGAGGATGGGGGAATAAATACCCTAACTTCTCTCCTTTCTTACCCTGGCATTTCTGGTTGCCCGCTAGTGGCTGAACCGAAAGCTAGGAGGAAGGAAACCCACTTACACAATCTGCATATGGGTAGATCAGCTTCCCATGGCGCAGAGCAAGAGTAGGATGAAAAATGGAAGACAAACCAGGACGGTAGTTGAATGGGTTTTTTTTTTTAATACAGTAAACTCTCCATTAACCGGAACTCAAGCAACCAGCACTCTCAAGCAACTGGCAAAAAAAAATTGAAGAAATAATACTACATTTATCCGGCATGGGTGCTGGTTAACTGAGAGTCTACTTAGATTTATTCGGCATCTACCAATTCCCATGGGTGCTGGTTAACTGAAAGTCTACTGTATATGAACTACTTTTGCAGTAATTTTATCTCTCAGCCCCCCAAAATTTTAAAAATTAGTCATTTTTGAGTGGTATTATAATAAATAATACCACTCAAATAATAATAAAGCAATTTATTATTATTTATTTTATAATTTTAATTTAAAAATAAAAATTACATGTATAATTAAAATTAATTTATAATTTTAATTAAAAAATTGAGAACAGTATTGTTAAAGTTTATATGAAGTTTTCTTCACAAATGGCATTGAAAATGTAAACTATATTAGAACAAATTAAACTTTTTCCCATTTAACAACTGATAATAATTTAATAATAATAAAAATAATGGCTAACATTTATTTTGTGCTTTCTATATGTTTGGTGCCATCGTAAGTGCTTTGCAGGCATCAGTTAATTTAATTAATTTTTAATTAGTTATGCAAGAAAAAGCAGGCTTTGCTAACAAATAAATTATGACATTTATCATGTTTGTTGGGGATTGAATATATATATAAATGCAGATTGAAATTTAACTACATGATTCAGCACTAAACAGACGAAAGCTCCTTTCATGGTGTGGTGTTTTGGCTTCTTGGATTTTGCACTGAAAAACACAAATGGCTTATTTTGATAATGTTGGCATCATGTTTTAAATGACAAGATAAGAGAAATGGCCTCATGCTGCTGTTTGTCAGCACTTTGCCAGAAATAACAAATTGCGTGGATGGGCAGTCTTTATTCACAATAAACGAAAAGCCAAATTGGACATAATTGTCACTATATTTTCTTCCTAAACATGTAAATTTTGAAGTACTAAAGCAATCTAGATGTGTTATATGTGACTTCTGATCAGATGGCTGCCACTTACTTAACTGGCAGAAATCGTCCTAGGGCGATTTTATTTATAGAACGATGATCATTGTTTACAGCCTTCATTAATTTGTTGTAGTTTAACATCAGTGTTTCTTATGCTTCCTGACTTTAATCAATGGCCCATTATGAGTATAAATGAAATAATATGAGGCAAAGGCTAGGACATTTACAAGGAGTATAATGACCAAGCGCACTGTGGAATCCAGTTGGAATTGGTCAGCTAAATTACAAATAGGTTAAGCAACTCATTTGTGAATAGGTTCATCTGGCCTTCACTAACTGCCCTTCTTGTTCTCTTAATGCACACCAAGGAGTGCTTTAACTTTTAAAGAATTATTTTATGTAATTATTTTTAAAAAAGGAAATAGACATCCTTCCTTATGGACCTAACCCCCAGGTTGTAGATGGCTATTTGTGTCAGGCAGAGCAAGGGGCGCCTTTTGTCCCACTCCGGTTTTGCTGCTGACAAGGCTGTGGGGCGAAATCGCTCTGCAGGGGGCCGGGCAGGAATGGCCAAGCCCCACAGAGTGGAGAACTGACTCCCAGGGGGCCAAGCGTCCAGCAGGTCAGTGCTGGAAGAGACATTGATGTCATGTGGTCCGGGCATCTTTCGGTGTTCTTTCCTGAGAGGAAACAATCCAAGAGATTTACTAGTGTTGTGTCGTGATGCGAGCAGACACTGCTTCTTCTCTCCTTATAAATGATTCTAGAAAATGTTTGCCGTTGAGTACATTTCCCGGTGCCGCTGAAGATCACGGACCCTTATTTCCTCTGGCAGACGTGATGGCTTTCTGGGTCAGCCGTGCCCAGTGGCCTGCTGAAGCTGGGTGAGTGGCAACGATGGACATTTATCTCTGTAGTCCAGGAAGGATTTGCAATCCTGACCTCTGGGGCCTGTCAGGTAGGTTGAGGTGGGTGTCCTGCGGATTTAGGAAGCGACACCCCAAGAACCTTCTTTGAAGCCCGGGGTTGCTGCTAAGGTTGGCAAGCAGGAGTTGAGATAGATACACAGGCTCTGCGCCTACTTGGAGCAGCAGTGTGGCTTTGCACACAACAATCTTTGTGCTCTATGGAACAGCCCCAGAGGTCCTGGAACACCTGGTGTAAAACCCAGGTGAGAACCGCTGTGTGTCTTGAACATCAAGGTGCCCCAGCAGAGGTGCCAGCTTCCTTGCGTTGAAATGCTTTTCAAAGCCTTTGAAATGGGAGTTTTATTTCCTCCTCCCTCTTTTTCTTTCCACAACAGAAGGCTCTCTGTTCTTGGAGGGAAGATTGGGGCAATCTTCTTGCTGGCCGGTGGCTCTGTTTGTACCCCTGGATAGCAGATAAGCCAGGTGGCAATGGTTCTGGAGCAGGCATAGAGCAAACTTTCCACAAAGACGAAACTCTGACTCCCTGCAGCTGTGCCTGCAACAACGGCAGGTCAAGTGTTGTGGTTCTGATGGGTTTCTGCTGCAAAGTGCAAGGAAAATTGCATTTCCACTCACTCAGGGAGGTCTCTGTCTCCCTGCTGCTATCCCACCTCAGGCCAAGGCTGAATGTGAGCTCCGAGTGACTGCTGCCTCACTGGTTAGCCACAGCTCGTGGTTCTTGTCCTTTGGGTTCACCAGGCCCTTTGGGAATCATTGAAAATGCTGGATCATTTCCCCCACACAATGCCCACTGTACAGGCACACTGAGTTCTGGGAATGCTTTGGTGGTGGGGGCCGTGTTCACAGACTGTCCAGAAATCCATACATTTGAGGTTCAGGATGCTGAGGTTGAGAGCATCCATGGTCTTGGTTAGGGCACAGTCAGACCCCTACCTGCCGCCTGAGGAGAGATGGGTGCTGGACCCGGATGTGGACCCCACGTGGAGGATCACCTCACATAGAGAAGATTTAGCTGTTAAAAATCCTCTACTCGGTGCTTCTGACTGGGGTTCCCAACCTTTTTCTCCTGCTTCATTGACTCGCATTTCTCCTCCTCTTCCATCAATACGAGTATTTTTCAAAGTGGATCTCACCCTTTCCTTCTTCTCTCTAAATCTTTTCCTTAGAGAATCTTGACCATCCCTTGACCTTTTTGCCAATGATTTCCCAATCACTGTTCAGTTCTGCACTCTCTGGAGCTCCAGACTTATTTCTAGCTGCCATGAAGATGCCTCTTAAACCCAGCACCCCTCCAGAGCCCCACCCCTGCTGCACCCACCCATTCTACTCCTCTCTCTGTGTAGCTTCTCCCAGCTGACTGTCAGCTAGAACCACTGATGGCCTCCAGGGTGTGTGTGTGTGTGTGTGTGTGTGTGTGTGTGTGTGTTGTGTGTGTTGTGTATCTTTATCCATTTATCTGTGGATGGACACCTAGGTTGCTTCCATATCTTGGCTATTGTAAATATGAACACAGGGGTGCATATGTCTTTTTAAATTAAGACTTTAATTTTCATTGTACCCGGTGCTGTTTTGAGCTCAGAGCTTCCTGAATGTCAGAGTGCTGCCCTGCACTATTCACCATGGTGGATGCCCCCATGATGAATTAGGTCCCTTGGTGTCCTTGTTGTCTTCATCTCAAAGAATGTAGTCATGCACTGGTTAATTCAATCTTTGCAATAGATAATAAAAAAAACAACATTTCCTATGAAAAACCCTCCTTAAAGGCATAGATACATGATAAATAGAAACCTTTTACCGTAAACCACCCCCTGCGCTGGTATTCTCCACTTACAGTTACCCATTTTATAGAAATCCACTCTAACGCAGAGGGGAAATAATCTGCACATTCCAAAGTTTCCCTCGGTTTGCAGAAGAATTCATTGCCAGCTTTTATAAAGTAGTGAGCTGCCTTAGTGCGTTTTAAGTGGTTGTACCTGCAAGGTTTTGATTCGGGTTTAACTTTTCAGAGCGTAGGGAGCACACTAAACATGGCATAATCACGCTCACCTGGAGCACATTGTTACCCCACACATGTGAGGAAAAGACTATTTGCAAGTCTGATGTGATGCTTTACCCCCAAATCCCACAGGGCAGTTAGTTCACATTCCAGAATGCAGATTTCTCCTAGTCTTTCATCTTAAGAAGTTTGCCTGTAAGCATCTGTCTTTGGAATGCAGGAAAGTCAAGATCTGAGGATTTAGGTCGAATGTGATTATGATCCATTGAAGGACTTCAACAGATCATGGTGGTGTTTGAACAAAGCCCTCAGTGAGCTCTACTCACTGAACAGGACCTTGCAGCAGCTTTCTCTTTGCTTGGAGGGTCCTGACCTGGTGTTCTTGAACCCCAAGAGGTCCACCTGTGGGCTTGGGGGATCCCCAGCTCTCTGAAAAGGCATCCAGTTTTATGTGCCTTTGCTTATGTGCATTCTTTTGGGGAGAGACTTCAGAGCTCTGTTTGGATCTACAAAGAATTTGTGATCCCCCAAAATCTCAACTGTGGTATGGTCTCAGGAGATGAGTTGGATCCACAAAAGTGGATGCTTAGGCTTGTTCCCTGCTGGGTCCCAGCCCTGGACAAGAGCCTGGTGCATAGCTGTTGCTCATTGTGCATTTGTGGGTTGAATGACTCAATAAGTGAATGAATGAAATGACAGCATTAGGACTCGAACCTGGACCGCTCTGGTCCCAGAGCACTCTGCCCTGCACCCTCTCAAAGAAAAGAGGCTCCTGGTCTTCCAGGCAGGCCGGGCTGGGAGCTGGGCACAGAGGAGGAAGGAAAAGGCTATATTCACTAAAGACCCAGAGACCGAATTAAAGACCCAGGTCGCTGCAAAAGAAATCAGAAAGCAATAACCAGAGCAAAGCCTGTAAGAAGAAAGACAAATTGGATTTGCTGAAGCTCTTTCCCTCTCTCTGAGCAGTTACCTCTGAGCCATGGGAGGGTTTGGGCTCTGGCCAGCCCTGGATGCCAGCAGGCAGAGCACTTCTGAGGTGGCTGTGGCGGGAGGCAGCTGCCTCAGGCCTCCTCGGGGCCTGGCTGCTGAGCAGAGCGTGGGCTGGGCCGTGGCCACAGTCTTTTGTTCCAGGTGTATGTGGTGCCAGGGGCTGCCCTGGACACGGGGTTGGAGGGCCTGGTCTTAAGGGCTCCCTCTGGCTCTTTGCACACCTCACATTGCCTGCTTCCCACTCTGGATTTCAGTCTCTCTCTTTCTGTTAGCAGTATCTGATTTCATTTTTCCCAGGGCTAGCTGGGGCTGGTGTTGAGGAGTCGTGACTGGATCTTATCACCTATAAAATGTGCTGCCCAGGGTCCTCCTGTCTGGGGTCCAGGTCGGGGTGGTCAGACCCTGTGGTCAGCTGAGCAAACAGATGCTCCTGGTGAGCAAGGGCTGCCTGGGGAAGACAGGAACCAAACCCCGCAAGAGCTAGGGATGCATGCAGGAAGCTCTGAGGGCTGTCATGGGAGACTCACCAGTTACTCAGGTGAAGGTGTGAGGAGAGTCGTTGGTCAAGAAAGTTGAGGAAGGAGGAGCTAGGGCTCCATCTGTGCCCCAAGCTGACATCTGGCCCTCTTTGGAGAGCAAGAGCCAGTTATTAGAGCCACTTAATGAATACCAGGATGCTGAGTTGAGACAGACTGGCTTAGCTCATGCTCGACAGCAGTGCAGGCAAACATGGCCAGTGACCCATCCCCGAGTTCTGGACATGTTCCAGTTAATAGGGGAATTGGTGTCCAAAGTAGCCAAGGGGTTCCTGACTCAGAATCCAGGGTGGGCCATGAGCGATTCTCAGCAATCCAGGACTCCTGAAGGGCACCGCGAATCGTGCTCCTGGGCCTGAGGCCATTTTCAAGGGAGAGAGCAGAACTGTCAGGAATGGGATGAGGTCCCTTTGGACTGGAAGTTCAGGGCCATCCTGTTCAGAAGTGGGAGGGAATGGACCTTGTGGTTGCCTTTCCAGTACTCATTCCATACTCCTCCAGGTCTAGCAGCCTCATGACGTGAATGGCCCCGATTGGTCCAAGTCAGTTTGGGGAAATCCCACCCTCCTCTTGCTGGAGGGCTAGATGGAGAAATGGTCCAATCAGAACAAAGCTTAGGGCTTTAGTTCAGCGGTCTGAGAGATGGCACTCCGTTTTCCTCTGGATGTCCTGGAGGCTATCGGCAGCTACTCTGTGACCATCAGGAGAATTGATCTGAAGACAAAATTAACACATGGCAATAGATCAGAGTGGATCACAAAGAAATGGAGCTGGCCTTTTTGGAGGCAGAAGTAAATAAATCCATTTTATTGTTCAAGTCAACTCGAGGTGGCGTTTCTGATTCGTGCATTGAATACTTTCTGGCTGACACATAGGATATGTTGGTTGCTCAGCATCCTCTCAATCCTAGAAGTCAGTAATTCAACTTTATAGTTCTGTGTCCTGAGGCTAGAGCCAAAAGCAGGTGAAAGTGGAAATTTGGGGCTAAGGTTTTATTTGGAAACTCAGGTTTTGTGTTGGAGGTTAGAATGCTAGAAGCTGACCTGCGCCAGGCGCCTCTTCGATCCAGTCAGCACAGGTCTCTTCAAAAGCACTGAGAAGCCCTCTTTGAATTTTGGGGACGCTTAGTTCTAGACACTGGTCTAGCCTTTAGTTTGTTGGGGGTTTTAGATGGTCTGGATCTAGAAGAATCCAACCTGAAAATTTAGGTTTGTTCTTCAAATGACCTGTGGCTTAGATACAACTAATGAATTGAGGAAGTGATCTCTTCTAAGTTGTGTTATTAGCTCCTGGAGTCAATTATCCGTAAGTCTTAGAACTCACTCTGGTACTTAAAATTGCACAGTTCTTAAGCCTGTACGTCAGGGGAAGCCAAATAAACAGACTTCTGTTATACAAATCCTCTGATGTTTCCACAAAGGCTCCCCTAACTGTCTCTGACAGTAAGAAAAATTAATAGATGCAGCTGACAATGTGTAAAATGATGGCGTGTGTCGAGGTCTCAGAGGATATCTTAATGTCTTCACTAGTGTGGCATGAAGTGGACTGGTAGCACAGAGATGGATGGCTAGAAAGCGTGCCATGGGTTAAATGCCATCATCATGGGCTTTTTCAATCCAGAAAGAGCTGTCACATGCCTGCAGGTTGCCTGACACTGGGCTGGGTACCTGGGAATCCAGCATGCAGGATGATGTTAAGGAGGGAGAAGAGCATTCCTTGACCTTGAGGAGCTGCGGTCAAACTGGGAAGAGAAGGCCCATGTACCTAACCAACTTCCAGCGTGCACTTTAAGGCTGTATATGTTCTCAGAAGTCAGTAAGAAGGAAATGATTTTTGGAATCTGGGCTTTCTCAGGGGAAATGGGGCTTGAATTAGACTTCAAAGAAATTGAGAAAATTATTATTTGGACGGGAATTATGTATTATTGAATAAACCTTGAAGCAGCCATTCACTGGCTAGGTCTCGGAGATTTTATTTACTGAGAATGTTGGAATAAAATTTATTATAACAAGAATTGGCCTGCCCCGTATTTGTCCTATATTTAAAACATGTAATTTTTCATAGTAACAGCAGAGAACATGAAATTTAAATGCAGGCTTCTTTATGGAGTCTTGGAAATGACTTTTCTTCCTGGATGGAATTGGACTATATTGACTGTGTTAGGTTTGGAGGTGATTGAGCAAACAGTATTTTCTATTTGATCTTATTATATTTTAATCACATTGTAAGAAATGTCAGAATAGTACAAAATGAGAAACTTCACAAGCTCATATTTCATTGTGAAGTCAGCTTGTGTGGAAGTTAAGAAGGGACCTCACTCACATTGATTTGCTGCAGTGATCAATTATGGCTCAGTTCTAACAGGCCAAAGCTGGTGTGTGAGGATTTTCTACCACACCAAGCCCCAGGTCACTCTTCCATGCCCCTCTGCCTGGAGCTGGCCATGCTACCTGCTGCTTTACGGTGTCACTTGAATCTGGAGGTCAGTGGTTCAAATACCCGTTACTGTGGCTCTGGTTTGCTAACACATCAAGCCATCATGGCTGAACAAGTATTGCCTGCGGGCTGAATTATATTTTCAGATATTTATTTTTCTTGACTCTGCCCCCTCCCCCACCTTTCTCTTGTTCAAGCAGGGATCAGGCTGGGGCTGGCTGCCTCAGTGGCGCTGCAGGGCCAGGCTGCAAGCAGCAGCTGCCGACATGACTTGTTGACTTTTATTTTCTGAAAGCCTGAGCCTGTGGTAAAGGATGGGATTTTAGGAAAAAGGCAGAGTGCGTGGGGGAAGCAAGAGGCAGAGAGCTTCCACTCATCACTCTTAAATGGAAATTGCTCTGTTTGGGCACCCTAGTGTGGGGACAAGTCACAGACTCGATGCATTTCCACAGATGAGGCTGCAGTATCAGGGTGCCAGGTCCCTGTGTGATGATGTGGAGCCAGCAGAGAACCACAATTAACCAGACAATGGAGGTGATGAGGAAGCCAGTGGCCAGATACTCGGAATGTGGAGACTGCCCGCTTCCAGGGACCACATGGTTGAGGTGAGACTGGAAGGACAGAAGCCCCAGAATAACCTGGTAGCCCCTGGGCATACAGGCATTCTGTGGCTTCCATTCACCAGTGAAGGACGCTTAGTCAAGGCTGGCCATTCCGCTGTTCTGGGTCCAACCTCCCTGAGTAGAGCGGGCAGCTCTACTCAGGACAGCGCACCTCTGCCAGCCCCTGTGGGCTCTAGGAATGGCCTCTTTCTTACAGCCCTCACCAGCTCTCTGTGAGATCCAGGGAAGCTCAGCTGGGGACGAAGAGGGGAGTTGGAGAGCCAGTGCTCAGTCTGTCTGGTTCTTCCCCAGCAGCCACGTACAAAGTATTTAGTTTTATTCTTTTCCACCATGCTTGTTAAACGTTGAGCAAAACATAGTGGGAAACAAAAACCCACCCTCATCTCATCTACAGGAGAGTGTAGAATGATCTAGTGTGGAAACTAAGCTAACTTGAGGCAGTAGCTCCTGTGACACCCAGTGAGGTTGAGTAGCCCTGTGTTTCCCTCATACATTTAAAGTGTGGGGTGACACCCCCTGAGTTTGCTGACGCATCCCCGGGTGCCTTGGTGCACAGTTTGAGAATCATAGAAATAGAATTGTATATAAGCTTTGGGTATTGTTTAAAACTTTTGGAATAATTGCATGGTTTAAAACTTTTGGAATAATTGCATGGTGCTCTATTTGTATATACCATATACTAATGGACCCTGTTGTTGGACTTGCAGGCCATTAACAAGTCTTCTCTTTTATAAACATAGTTACAATAAATAGCTTTGTCGGTTAATTATTGAGCAAAAGTTTTTGTTAGGATAAATTTCTAGAGTGAAATGACTAAGTCAAGGGTCGTCCCGTGTTTAAGGCTATTTATGTGAATAGCCACGTCTCTGAAAAGGTTGTGCCAATTTATACTCACACTATGTATGTACAGGGGAACCATTTTCCTTACCATCCCCAGCACTAAGTATTGTCATTCTTTTTCATCTTTGCCGGGCTGATGGCATCTGCTGCTCAATTTGTGTTTCTTTGGTTATTGGCAAGCTTGAACTATTTCAAATGTGTATTAGTCTTTTCCGAATTTTCTGTTCATGTCTTTTGCTCATTTTCCTATTCGAGTGTATGATGGTTTTAAATTATGCCAGCATTTTCTTTGCATTTTTTTCCAAATGGCAAAGCTTAAGTCCCATCTTTGAAGGCAGTCTGGACTTAGTGATTCACTTAGAAAGAACAGAATGTGGCAGAAATGGTGAGGTGTGACTTCCAAGCCTAGACTGGAAAAGACATCGCAGCTTTCACTATCTGGAGTCATTCACTCTAGGGTAGTGGTGTCCAACCTTTTGGATTCCCTGGGCCACATTGGAAGAAGAATTGTCTTGGGCCACCCATAAAATACACTAACACTAAGGATAGCTGATGAGCTAAAAAAAAAAAGTCGCAAAAAAAAATCTCATAATATTTTAAGAATTTGTACTGAGCTGCATTTGAAGCTGTTCTGGGCAGTAGGTTGGACATGCCTGCTCTAGGGAAAGTCAGCCACCATGTTGTGAGGACACTCAAGCAGCTCTGTGGGGTATCAGGTGGCACCAACTTGTTAGCTGTGTGAGTGAGCCACCTTGGAGGCAGATCCTTCAGCCCCAGCCAAGCCTTTAGATGATCACAGACCTGGTTGACACTTAACAGTAGCTTCATAAGATACCTGAGCCAGAACCATCCAACAAACTGCTCCCAAGTATTTGATTCTTAGGACTGTGTGAGATAATAAATGCTTATTCTTGTGTCAAACTGCTGAGTTTGGAGGTAATTTGTTATGCAGCAATAGGTAACTAATACAGAGTATTTGTCTTTTTCTTATTGATCAAAAAGGGCTTTTTGTATAGAAAGAATATCAGTTATTTGTAGATTATATGTTGCAAATATCCCTTGGAATTTCCATTGAATTTGCAATGAATTTATAATTATTTGGGGAGAAGGAATATCTTTTACTTGGGGAGAAGAGTATTGTTTCTTCTTGTCCAGGAATGTGGGTTTAAGTCTTCTTCAACCTACAGTAAATTTGGTTGATTTGTTTAGGTCCTGCCCCCTTTTTTTATGTTTGTTTTTAGGATATTTTATATATTTTGTTGATATTGTGAGTGAGATCTGCTTTTAGTTTCTATTTTCTTATTGATTGTTGATGATAAGACTACTTTAACAATAACTAAAACTTGACGAACTCAGTGATACATTGATTCTCAACCTACCTGGGATAAATTTTTTGAATCTTAGCTGACCTGTCTATAAAATAGGGATAATAATAGTACATGCCTCAGTGGGTGGGTTACGAGAATAAAATCAGATAATCTAAGTGAAGGGTTCAGTGAATGCCTGATACATGGCAAACATGTCAAATATTTGCTGTTGTTTTTACTAATAATCAAAGGAGGAAATAAAACCAAATGTTATCTATATTGACATTCTTGACTCAGAGTAACCAAACTGTGTGTTAAGAGGATGTGCACACAGTACACTTAATGAATAGTTTTACCGGCTCTGACTGAGCTTCAGGCTGCCCTCATTCCAGAGCTGAGATTTGATGGCCTTTCTGATGTGTCAAGCCCTTGGATTTGAAATCCCTTGTAAGCTGTACAAATTAGTTAGCTTTATTTTATACTGTGCCCATGTGGAGTTACCACCTCTTGACTTCAATATTCAAATTTATGTAAAAATCATGCAAATGATACTTCCCTGAATCAGCTAGAGCCTTGTGTGTCCCTGTCTGAGGTCTGCACCGCCTCGCACACCAACCTCTGTGTTTACAAGTTCCTTCAACTCAGGGAAGGCTCAGAGAACCTCCAACTGTCCTAACCACCATTCTGAGTACTCCCGAGGGCAGGGCGCTTGGACTCAGTTAGCTCAGCAAACGTTTTAGACAGGAATGTGTGCCCAGATTTGAGGTGTGCAGAGGTGTGGGGTGGGGTCTAGAGTGTGTGTGAGAGGCAGGTGGGCAAGGGGAGGGGAGGACATGAGGGTCGATAGAAGGGCCCTTGTGTTTTGCTCCTTTGAATTCAGGGTCATTTCTGAGGCCAAAGAGGTGGTGGGGCAAATAATAAGGGTATTAGGATTTAGCAGGTGAAGGGAGCAGGTTCATTTCTGCTGCTGTTGTCCCAGGACAACTGATAGCACTCCATCTCCAGGAATAAAGACCTGGAATCACAGTTCAGCACTGTGGAAAGTGGTGGGATGTTTGTATTCCCTTGGTGGATGTGTTGTGGGCTTGATGGTGCACAGGTGAATGTCCAACTTTCCATTCCCAAGGAGTGCTAGTCCTTACCTCTTACTGACCTGGGCTGTAGGTGATCAGCTCTTCCTTGTATTCAAATTCTCATTCATGGCAGGACCTAAAATCTTTATTAGCATATTTATCCCACATGTAGATGCTAATTACCAATGACATCTCAGTGTGGGTAAGGGGTGGTGGGGGACAACGAGGTTGTGTATCAGTCAGCTACTACCACAGTAAAGCTTCATCACAAACCTTCCCCAAACAAAGTGCTTGGCAACAACATACGCTCTCAGGCTTCTTCAGGTTGAATGGGGTTCAGTTCATACAGGCTGCATGTGGCTGGGTTGGGGCAGGGGCACTCCAGGCTACAGGTTGGATTCAGGTCTACTCTATGTGTGATCCTCCTGGGGCTGAGACTCAAGGGGCAGCAGCCAGCTAACAGATTATCAGATACATGAGCCAAGCCAAAGCAATATGTATAGTTAAATAAGGCCTCTGCTCGTGTCAACATCTGCTAACCTTCCACTGGACAAAGCAGGTCTTGTGACCAAGCCCAATACCAGTGGGGTAGGGAAGTATCCTCTGGCCACAGAGGGGAGGGGAAGAAATGGACAGCCAAATTATTATAGGCTGAAACTCAATAAAAGAATCACAAAGGTTAGAGAATAGGAGTTTGGCCTCAAGTATTAGCAAATGTCTTTCTTGGAGATTGCGGTAGGCTGAATAATGGCCTCCCAAAGTTGTCCTTGTCCTAATCCCTGGAATAATGCTACATTATTACATGGGAAGGGGGACTTTGCACATGAGATTAAAGTTAAGGATCTTGGGGTGGGGAGATATTCTCCTGGATTATCTGGGTGAGCCTGATAGAATCACAAGGGCCTTTGTAAGAGGGAGGCAGTAAGGGTCAGAGAGAGGGCCACATGATGAGAGAAGCAGAGCCAGAGAGAAGCAGCTACGCCACCGGCCTTGAAGATGGAGGAAGGGGCCACCAGGTGGATTCTAGAAACTGGCAGGGAAACCATTTCTCCTCTGGAGCCTCCAAGAGGAGCCAATCCTGGTGGACACCTTGGTTTTTAGCATTGTAAGATGCATTTCTTCAGACCTTCTGACTTCCAGAATGCTGAAGAGTCTAAATTTGTGTTACTTAAACCACTGACTTTGTGGTAATTTTTTAATCATTTGTATTTAAGTATGTTTTAATAGACTCCAAACCTTGATGATTACAAAAAAATTCCTGAAGGTTGGAGATTCAGGGATGTTTGCATATTTAGGGACGTGTGCAGGGTGAGGGGCTTTCTCCCATATCACACCTCCTAGGTGTGCTGTCCCACTCTGGGTGCCAAATCGTCGTCGTCTACTCAGTAATACAGTCTCTTAAGGAATGGTGGTCATCAGCTCTCCTCTGTTCATGATGGGCAATTGGCCACAGTTTTGCTTCTCATTGGTTGCATGAGCTTAGAACCTTATGAATTTTTGAATTCTACTAGCGTTTTCACTTGGTCAATTACATAAACACCTGGAAGTAATGTTGATTGCACTGGCTCTTCTCTATGGGGATAAAGCAAGGAGGACTATTTGGGATGCTCACTCAAATGCAGATTGTCTAAGGGTGTTTCACAGGATCAATGCTAAAGAATTAGAACCTGATCTAAGACATTATGGTGCCTTCCTTCCTTCCTTCCGTCCTTCCTTATTCCTGGGATGATATAATCTGATCTATTTTTGAAAAGCTAGCTAACTGGTGGCTGTGTTAAGGATGAACTGGGGTACGCCAAGCTAACCAAGAAGGAGGCCAGCACACTCATCTGCTCAGGAGGTGATGAGAACTTCAGCTGGGGCAGTGACAATCAGGAAACATTTTAGAAATAGAATGGTTAGGACCAAATGAGCTTGGTGTGGGGCCTGCTGAGTTTGAGGCCTGGGGAGGACACTGCCCAGGTCCCTGTGTCAGGAAGGAGGCCCTTGCTCCCCCTGCTGGTCTGGGTGCAGGTTGATAATGGCTCATGGCTAAATCCCTTTCAGGGCATTAGCCTTGGCCAAAAGGAGCTGCATTGCCTAAGAAGCCATGGAAACTTGGGAAGAAGTTGTTACTAGAAAGAGGGCATGCTAGGTGGAGAAGGCAATCCACCAGCTCCTGCCAGATTTGGCAATGTAATTGGTGGCTTTGGCAAAAGGAGTATGAGGAGGGGTGAGGTACGGGTGTCGGGGCACGGCAACCACATGGGAGGCAATGAGAAGGTGCCGGACCTGAGGCGGGAAGGAAAGGAAGGAAGCAGGGCGCTGTAAGTGAAGGCACCCAGTCTGGAGAAGTCACCGAGTTGGACTGGAGGGTCAGGGGAAGGTGGGAGGGATGGAAGGAGACGCGCGTGGTGCCCAGGCATGGCTGACTGGCAGGCGCTGGAGTTCCAGCAGCATCGGCAGGCTGCGTCCATGCACGTGCCCGAGTCCCAGCAGGTACCAGGTATTTTGTCCCCAGAGTGTGTGCCTGGCTGTCCACATGTGATTTCTGGAGTGAGTTCATTAAGCCAGTTTAATGCCTTGATCAGTTTACTATCCTGTCTATTAGACATAAGTAAGTTTATTTCTAATATTTTTGACTTTTATTTTCATGTTAGTAAAATTATTTTCAAAGAATTTAATTCTGTTTTGTATAAATTGTACAAGAGGAATTTAATGCATCTACCAAATTGTATCCATTATTCTCTCTGTCATTGTGAATTTTCTTTTGCGGCCATTGCTTCCATCACATCCAATTTTCTTGGGCAAATATTTGCAGAACTAAATTTTATCAAGACAATTATATATAAAATCTCTAACAAATTATACAGTGTGAAATTCTATCATTATCAGTTCTATTTTGAGGATATTATTCCTTCTAATAAAATTCATTATGACCAGGGTCAAAGATCGATAGTTTATATTTCTTTCTCCACTAATTTATTACAAAATTATCTGTGAGAAGGTTCCGGTTTGCTCTCGTGTTCGGGACTGTGATTGAATTGTAAGTCTAATTCTTCTGTCTGTTTCTGATTACTCTGTGTGCTGTGTATAAATTGCTGCCTATGTTGACAGCACACGGTGAGGTCACGATATCCTCAGGCACTTGTAGAGGTGGGACTTCCTGCTTTGGTTCCATGATAGCCCCCAGCATGCAGTGCTCACTCTGTGCACTCCTGTGCTAACCCTTCGCAGACATTACCTCACTGAATTCTCCTTTTTTAGCCTATTTTACAGGAGTAGAAACTGCAGCTTAGAGAAGTTAAGGGGCATAACTGGGATTTGAACTTAAGTTTGTCTAAATCCAAAGTTCACTGTTTAAACCACTGGGTTGCACTGTATATAGTTCACTGCATTTGTGTGCTCAGCGGATTACTCACTTACTGCTGGATGTTATTTGGGGGACAGGGTTGGTTATGTTCATAGAATATCTGGTCCAGACCCTCCCTGTCATCACACATACACTCACCCCAAATGTGGAAACCAAGTCTCAGGCGAGAGAAGGACTAGCCCAAGGCCAAGTAGCTGTTGGATGGCACGGTTGGCTAGAACCCAGGTTTCCAGCCCCTCTGTGCCAACCTCTGGGGGTGATCACCACTTGCTTTAGCCCAGCTGCCTGAAAAAGTGTCTTTGTGTCTGCTCCAGCTCAGTGATTGGCCAGTTTGGTGGGGGATCTAGGCGGTGTGCGTCTCCTGAGACTGGGGACTCTTGAATTTCCTTTGTTTCAGGAAAGTTGGGAGAAAATACCCCAGTGATGGGAAGGTTAAACCACCAGTTAGAAGTGACCAGCCCAGGGCCTTTTGTCTCTTGGCAGGGTCTAATTTTTCCCATAAAAGGAGCTGAGTGGGACCCCCAGACCTCTGCCCGCTATCTGTGGGGCACTGAATAGGGAGCAGAGGGAGAAAGGCCGCCTCTCCCACGTGAGGGCCTGGAATACACATCCGCTACCTTTTTGACCTCCACTGCGAATGAGGCACTGAGGTTCTTCAGGTCCTGAAATGACCGAGAAGAATGTTTTTCTTGGTGCTGTTAGGACCACTCGTCTTTTCTGATTACATCAGGGGTGCTGCTGCTTCATTGTGCTGCAGTTCCCTTTAAAGGGCTCACTTCATAACAGCCATCATGGAGTCATGGTGAGAGGAAGAGGTCCTGCCTTTGCCTCCCTTTCTTGAAAGCCCGCATGCACGGAACGCAAGGCGGTGTGGGGCTCAGGGCACGGGGGAGTGACTGCACAGCTGGCCTGCTAGCCGGAGGGAGACCTGATTGGCGGGCACCAGGCTGGGGTGCCCTCATGCCATGCGGACTTCGGGGGTGCCTGTGCTGGCTACACTGACTTTCAAAACCCACTGTCCCCAGTGACCCCTGGGCAGTGATAAATGGCCACAATTTCAGGCGCAAGGAGAGCACTTTCAGAACTCGGCATCTCAGACATTGTCCACTCGTGCTGGGAAAGGAGGTCTGTTGTGAGAGGGGAGTGCGGCTGGGAGGTCGCTGGGCAAACTTGTAGGGTCACCTGGAGGGTCTGTGACTTTGCTGCTCTCCCTCTGCTCCCAGTACTCTGGCTGGGGGCCCTCCTTGATGCTGGGTTAAAGGTAAGGTCTGCTCTTTGAAGCTGGAGATACTCCTGTTTTTAATATTCCACCCAAAGTGAGGCCCCACAGCCCAGGACCCCCATTCCAATAGAGTATTTTTTTTAGCACGTTGGGCAAAGGTAAGCCACGTGGGGCCTGGTTGCCGGTCCGCCTTCTCTGTCATCCTCTCTGAGGACGATGTGGACTTCTCCTTGGTTTAGCGTCTCAGTGGCCAGCTGTTTCAGGAGTGTGCCTGGGAGGATGGGGCTGGCGCAAGCACCCACTGCCAGTGTTCTGGAAGCCTCTGCCTCCCCCCTGACCTCAGGCTCCATTAGCAGCGGAGATGTGGAGAAAGCCGGACATCGGACATCGCTGACCTGCCAGTGAGTCTTCCTTTTTTGACTCCATTAGCAACCGACTTATCAGACTCTGGGAGATAAAGATGCGAACACCCACCCGCGCCTCCCAGCTTTCAACGGAAACAGTTGGTCCGCGTTCCTGGCGCAGCTCTGGGCTGAGAAGGAAAAAATGGCTGCCACATGTCCCAGAAGTGTGCTGTAAGGACTATTTATTCCAGGCACAGTCTATTTGGCCCGACACCGCTCAGACAGTCAGTAACTCCAGTTTGCTTATGATTATCCGCGCCCCCTCCCCCCCATCTGCCGTCGGAGTTTGCGCCTCGTGCTGCAGCTGCCCCACAGAGCATGGGAGCATCTGTCTCTCTAATGACCGGCCGTGGCGATCTCGACTGTTCAATATGGCTAGATGAAGAAAACATTTGATTTCTGCAATAGGGGCACTCCAAAACCAGATTTGACAACTGTTCCATTGAACACTAGTATTTCACGATTTCCTTAGATACAAAAAGAAACAGTTCTCACTCCCAGAGGAATATATTTACTAGATGGGGTGTTGGTAACTAGGCCACTAGCATGACAAATGGTTCTGAGATACACCACGTATTGACTTTGATGAACATGCACTGCCTTCGCTGAGATGGAATTCTTCCAGAGTGTCTGGTTCTTAGCCTGAAGGCCCTGCCGAAGTCTTAGTGAGAGCAAGGGCCTGAGTCCTGCTTCCTGTGGCCTTCTTGGAGTCTGAAGACACAGAGCTTTTCGGTGGGGGCTTCTAGGACAGGCAGGAGTGGCAGGTAGGAACTCCCGGGAAGGGATGTCCCTGGTGGCTGGGGGGAGTTGGCTCAGAAGAAGCTTCATGTAGAGGTGGGGTGTACATAGGGAGGTGAAGGGTGGGAAGGCTATGGTAGGTGGGGAGCTGCGGGGCATAGGGAGGACAAAGACATCCAAACTGTTGTTTACAGAGTAAGTGCATTGTCATGGGCCCGTTGGAAGGGGCTGTTCTGTGGGCAGGGGAAGGACTGTGGATGAATTCTCAGGGCTGTGGTCTTCTGGCCTTGGCCGACAGAGATCAATCCACGGTCATGTGTAGAGGAAATATGTGCCTCTGGCCTTGGCTCTGTGGCTGTGGAGGGAGGGGACCCAGAGACAAGGGCTGACAGTAAGACTGCCGTTATGGAGGCTTGCTGTATGCTGGGCCCTGGGCCCTACCCTTTGGGGATATGTTCATAGAAAAATCACAAAGTCCTATTGGCATGACAGAGCTTGGGAGGAGGAGGCAGTCAAACTCCTCAGAGCCCTCAGAGGGTGAAGTTCATCCTCCCATTCTAGAGACTCATTCTCCCACCTCGGGCCATGCGACCCAGAGCCTGTGATCCACAGAGGCTCGGCCGCCCTCGCCAGTGATGTTCCTGCTCCTGCAGAAGCCTCCTTGTCCCTGAACATTGGAGGCCTGGGCTGTGATAGGATGGAAAGAAACTGGAGTCAGAAAATCTCCTTGTCCCCTCATAAAAAGATCGACATCCTCAGAGACCAGAGTTGGGAGAAATGGGTACAGAAAGTGTGCTATGATTCTCCAAAAAAGCATCTTCTACCAATGTTTGCTTTGATTCCCCACTGCTTTGGGCTTTTCTGCATAATTAATTGGTGGAATACGCGTCTGCCCTGGATTTTCTCAGGTAATTAGTAGGTCAGGCACCTACCAGAAGATTTCTTGGGGTCCCTCTGGGTCCCGTGTCTTCCCAGTACTGTCCCTTCCTGACACTGCTTTGTGAAAAACTCACTTGGGTTCAATTCGTTTCTTGGTTCAAAATGTGGTTTGATGCCCCGTCTTTAATCTTTAAAGAGAGGGCATCGAATAATCTTTTTTTTTTTTTTTATTTTTTTTATTTAAATGTCATTTCTTTATTTTTTTTTTTTTCGAATAATCTTTAATCAATAATCTTTAGTTAGCTCACCCCGTGGTGGAGTGAATCCCTATGGGTCTGGATTGGGAACCTTGGGGAGAAGAGGATTCTGTGACCCATTTCCCTCTGCAGAACACATTTAACTTAAGAAGGAGGTGAATTAAATAAACTTTAAGAGATTTTCATCATGTCTTTTGAGCTGTTGTAATACAAGGCTTAAGTATTTCTGTCCTAAACCCTACTCAAGTCATTTCTAAGACTTGGGATGATTTAGTGATGATGTGATGCTTTTCCTTTTGATACTCCCACTTTGTAATGGGCTGAGAAGGATGGCGGGATCGTGGGAGGCAAGAGCTTCCCTGTTAACGACACCCTACGAGGCTGGTTCCCAGCCAGTCTCCTCACCAGTTCAATATGCCAGCAACCCCTGCTTTATCCCCCGCACAGGAGAAGCAGGAAGGCTTCGGAAGGAGCAAAATGTGACACATTGTTAGGTATCCATATCACCCGGATGGGTCTTGGCCCTTTGTCTTCGGCCCGTGGCTGTTATTTCACTGAACAGCTGGATGCTTGAGCAGGTTGTGCACTGCTCAAGGTGTCAGCTGAGGGAGCACTTGGGGGCTGAAATCCAATCTGCACAGTGACACCAAGCTGCATGCCCTTGGGGATGTGTCTGGCCCACGGGGCACATTCTCTGATTCGTACAGAAGAAACAGCTAGTGGTGGCACTAGCTAGGAATCCTCAGGCTGGTCTCAGAGCAAGGCCTGGCCACATAGAAGTCCACACCTTGTGAATGCCTTCAGGAAGGAACACCCATTCCTCAATTCCATGTATTCTGGCTGCTTGTTTGCCATTGCCCGCAACATGCCCCTGTCCCTGGTTCCTCGGACAGCTTCTCTGAAGTTCATGTATCATTGTATTCCTTCAGGGGCCTGGAGCCCAGCTGAGGGCCTCTGCCAGGGAGTGCTGACTGGCAAAGGCCAGCTCCTCTGACCCATTATCTTCCCACAACCAACCCACTCCCAGCAAGACTTCCCCATCTCTGACCTCCATCTCCTCCTGCCCTGAGGCCTGGTCCTGGCACCAGACCTGCTATCCTAGAGAGGATGAGTCTCTTCCTCTCCTGCATCTGCTCCTGACTCTGTCCCCCCAAATTTGCATCTCCAGCTCTGACTACCACAAGAGAGCTCCTCTTGAAAAACCTCTCACCCACAGTCTTAACTCTCTCCCTGCTTTCATCTGCCTTTTCAAACAAAAGACTGAATAGGCAGGGACTGGGGCAACTACCCCACCTCCAGAAGGCTGTTGGGTTTGTCTGTACTGAAAGGAGAAGCTTGGGTGGCTGACGCTGCCTTCGGCCTGGAGCAAAGGCCCTCTCCACCTAGCTGTCTGCTTACTAACCTGAGCGGCTCCTGGGGAGGGGGTGTGAATCCCCAGTTAGCAATTTAGAAACTTCCTTTTGACTGCTATGCATAAATTCCTCCCAGAGTTTCCACAGGAGCAGTTGCTTGGAGGCAAGGTTTAGAGGTTCAAAACTGAGTACCTCAGCCATTTCACTGCCTTTGGAACTTCCCACCCAATACCCACCAAGTCAGTCTATCTAAAGCCATTCTCCAGCTTCAGTCCAGCAGCTCCTGGCTTCCCCAGGACCCGGGCAAGCTCTGAGGCCAGGAGAAAGGCGGAGGAGATAGTCAAGGACACACACAAGTTTCCCAGCGGCACTTTAGCTGCTAATAAAAACAAAAAGAAAATTAACCCAGATACATTCTCTAATCACTAGATCTTATTAGAGTCTGATTATATAATCTATCTTGGTTTACATTCTCTCTTAACCTGTTTTTTTAATTGGTGATTATGGAGCTTGAGAGTCTCATGTTGGACTCATACATCTGGCTGGGCTGGGCTGGTTGAGGCCATTTAATGTAAATATAACTCTGGGAGAACTAGAGTTTTCTGTGAAATGAGAGGTTGTTGCTAGCAGTGGTTGCTTTGTGTTGTGGGATTTGCATTCAGGATTGATCAACATTACAATAAAGGGTTGCTAAATTACCAGGTGCCAGAGCTCTTATAGAATCATTGAGTTTAGTTTCTCTGGGGGTAGTCCTTTAGCTTCTGTGGGCCTGCCACAGCCAGGTACAGAAAGTAGGGAAGGGGAAACATGTTTTTATAGAATAATGTGGGTGGCAAATTTAGTGCCTCGGCCCACCCTTATACCCCAGACTTCTGGGCCCTGCTTTCTCTGCTTCCACTGCTGCAGATGGCAGGAGGCCCCAGGCAAATAGGAGACCTGTGGGAGAAGGTTCACATTAGGCACTATAAACAGCAGGAAGCAAGAGCATGACAGGGTGCAGCCATGGCCTCTCAACCCGCTGTTTTAAGGGCCAAGAGAAGCAACTCATCCATCCTCACAGCGCCCCTAGTGGCTAGGAAGAGTTATTGGAGCATTTCTTCCAACCCCCTCAGGAAGCTTCCAGCAGGGGCTTTTTCATTCACTCTGTATTCTCACATGCAGAGGAGGCAGATTAACAATTGGCAACGCTCTGTCATTGTTATTGCCGATAGCTAGTTTTGTCATTTTAGTACCTAAATGTCCATTCAGTTTCTCTTTTTGTCTTCGGTGGAAGCAGAACACAGCTTTTTGCATACTGTCAATGTTTGCAATACCAATTTTCTTTCTGTGCTGGTTCTGGTTCATTTAGCTTATAATTGGTGTTTCCTTTGGTCACTGCTAGCAGTTTGTTGGGCTTTTGGGGCCAGAAACTATTTTTTTTTCTGCTTGGGGAAAAATGTCACTATATTTGGAAAGCAATTTCCTCAGATTCAGGAGCCAAAAATGATTTTATTATTCAGATAGTAAATGCATTCTTTTGCTTTTGTAAGTTTCTAATTTTCCTTTAAAAGAAATATATGAATAGCTGTTCGCACAGGTCTGTCTGAAAGAAGGACAGAGCCATGTAGGTTCATGAACTTTGATTTATAATCTCCAGTGGACTGAAAAAGAGAGAGAACACAAACCACACACACAAGCCTAAAGCCTGCTTGCTAACTATTGTGTACTTCAGAATGATATATGAGGGCTGTCTAGAAACATCCAGCCATAAATGCCTCTATTTGTCGTATTACACGGCTGGATACTTTCCAGACAGCATCATAAATATTGTACACGTTTGATCCTGTGATTTGTAGATCTGATCCTTTGAAACGAGAGAAGTGACAAGATAGGCCTCTAGCACAAAGCCTTGTTGAGAATGTTTCAAGGATAATGGGGTTATCACAACTGGGTGGAGTCCTTAATATTAATTTTCTCAGCTTTATTTTTTGAGGTGTTAAAAACTTGTTTTGCCTAATATATTAGTATTCATTTCTAGTCTTTGAAAACTAATCCTACTTTGAAAGGAGAGGTTTAAATGTGAAATATGAGGCCTGCATTGCAGTACCTTGAAATCATCAACTGCCCCTTCAATATTAATTGCAGGTATATCCATCATGAGGAACTCGTTTGTCATTAATGTGAGGGGGTCTGCAGAAGGAAATGCTCCTGGAACCTCTCTAGGGGTGATGTTGTCACTCAAAACTTTGTTCTCGAATCGATCTGACCTCAGAAATGGGTTGTACCTATTGACAAAATGACAGTTGGTAGTTTTAACAAAGCTGACGAGTGGCAATTTTAGCAAATGGAATGGGAGTTGGTTTGTGGATGAATCTGCCGGGCAGCTTTGGTCCTGAGCAATGTTTTTGTGGATGAGTCTGAGGAGCCTGAGGGGTCAAAGAGCAGGGCACCTTGGAATCCACGTTTAATTCCATGGTTCTGCCATGGCTTATCTCAAACGCAGCCCAGCAGCCACAGGCTCAGCCTGCTTGGGGAAGGTGGCATTTATGTTTGTTGGGGTCTGTGGCTCACGGAACATTAACCTATGTATATCCTATACATAGATTTAAACATTTTAGCCACTCCCCCCGCTCCCCTAAGCGCCTCCATGGCTTGTCGTCTTACATACTTATTGACTCATGTGCTATTGATTCCCTGTTGGGGCTGGTGACTTTTCACTCTTTGCTCTTATTCAGCAATTTTGCCTGTTAAAGTCTAATCTGGGTCTAAAACATTTTCCAATAAAGCCGAAGCTTGAGGATCATCAGTTGAAAGGGAAGCTAGATCCATAGTGGGCCCTCGGGGTATTTGCACTGGAGGGCTTTGCCTGCACTGAGGAGTCTGAAAACCCTGCTGGTCTTGGCAGAATGGGCCAGAAATGAGTGTCTCTTTTTCAAATTGAGTTTTTATTTTATACCTTACCCACCCTGTTATTGTTTTTGTTTTTAAAACAGAATGCCATCTTTCCTGGGCAGATAGATGGGAAAGAGGATCAAGGCTGAGTTGTCATTCCTGAGAACAAACAGCCTTGACCCCATCGCTAGTAGAATTTCCCTGCCCCTACCTCCCAGCTTGCCCTTTGCCTGGCCAGGGAATTTTCTTTGGTGATGCAGTCCAGGTATGGGAATATCCAATGCAATTTTCTCTTCAATAAATTCAGTTTTATCAATACTGATTGAGTGCCAGCTCTGTAAAATTGCCATGGAAACCCAAGTGGAATCTTTAAAATCCACGGGGGGAATTGTTCAGAGTTCCCACATCCATGGATACTTCAACGAGCAAAAAGGGTACATGTTGGTCCAACCTACGCCTGGTTTGGTTATATGCTTACATTCAGCCCAAATAGCAGAAAGTGGGGACAGATGGAGGAAAATTTGTAAAGCTGATAATGTGGCTTTTTGTTCCTGGCAGTGTAATGCTAGGTTCCCAGGGAAGAGGAGAGAGGAGCCAGGGCTTTGATTTCTGTTGGAGCAGAGAGCTGAGTTCAGTTACATCTGCTTCTGCTCAATAGTGTCAATCACCCACACGTTCTGCACCAGGGCAGGACCTACAAAGGGATGTCCTGGTGCCTGGTGACAGCCTTCTCTGCAGCACCTTGCAGCACAGCAGGGGCCGTGGGCTTCAGAAGAGCAAAGCCTCAATTATGTGAGGCACTCATCACACAGCAGGCACGGGGCTTGTCCCTGACAAGGGGCTAGAAAGCACAGAATCATGGTCCCAATGGGGGTCTTGGAGGAACCATGAGACTTCATGCTGTTTGTGCTTAAGAAGACAGTAGCTCCTCTGATTGTGCTTAGGAAAGTTACAACTTAAAAAAAGGGAAGAGGGAGCTTTGACATTTACGACTATTATAATGATTATAAATCTGTGCACTGCAGGTGACAAAACCAAACCAAAAGAAAAACAACAACAGAACAAAGAAGAGAAAATCAAACTGGCTTAAACCGTGACAGAAATCTGCTGGTTAACAGAAAAGTCCAGAGTTTAGGTGAGGATTGATCCAGGAACTCAATGATGTTACGAAGGACACAGTTTCTTTCCGTTGCTCTGCGCTGCCTTTGGCTGGCTTCCTGCGCGGGCCCAAGCTGGCTGCAGGCTTCCTCACCCCTGTGCAGGAGGAAGTAGAAACATCTTTGCCTTAACTTTCGCTAATCCCTGATTTTCACCTGATTGGACTGGCTTGGTTCATGTGACCACTCCTGAACAAATCACTGGTGGACAGAAGGAGCTCACAGTCAGCTTTGGGGGTACCAAATGGAAATGAGGAGCTGTTGAGGGGGCATAGATTCAGGAAGCAAACAACAATTATTTACTACAATTTTACAAAGGACGTGACTTGCGTTTACCCTGCTGCTATCTGTTTACAGATAATTATAACGACTTAGATTCATAAATGTCAGCCGTGACCATTGATTTGGAATTTACCATTAGATCTGAAAGACTTTAATATGCTAAGCACTTCACATAAATTGCATTATTTAATCCTTACACAAACCTCTGAGATTGTGATCATGAGTTATTATCCACCTTTGTACAGATGGGGAAAACAAGGCACAGGGAGGCGAAGTGACTCATCCAAGGTCACAAAGGCAGTACGTTGTAGAGACAGCATTTGAACTCAGGTCCGTGACCGCGAACTCCATGCATTTAAAGGCAAGATGCCGGAAGCTGTGTGTTCTGAATACTGCACAGTAAGGATTTCCCACCAGCAAAGGGTTTGAGTCTTTCACTGGACCCTGTGGCCTTTCCATAGAAGTGCTCGTCAGATTCCTGTGTTCTAGGCCTGTTCTTGCCACCAAGCTGCCCTGAGACCTTGGGTTTCTGCCTCCCCTGAGCCTCAGTCACCTCACTTGTAAAAACAAGGGCTTGGGCTGCATGATTTTTCTGGTCATGTCCAGCCCAGACAGCCTGGAGCTGCCTGAGTGTGAGTTTTAGGTGGATTTCTTTGCCCCTGGAAGGCAGGGGTGATTCCCCCTGCCACCTCACCCCCAGTATACTTCTTGGGAGAGATAATCCCTTTTTAAATAGGCATGTGTTTTTCCCTAAATAAAAGGAATATTCAAACATTTTCTTGGCGAATCTCAGAGAATCTAAAAGCAGTAAACAAATCACGTCCAGGGATGAATTTCTAGTAGGATGATGGCAAACCTACCTGAGGTGCATCACCTTTCAGCCTGTGGAGTTTGATCTCCTGTCATCATTTAGGCAGGCACTCTGCCTGGACACCCCGTCCCCCACCCCAGTGTGTACATTGTTTCTCCAGGGACACTGCAGCCTATACGGACCTCCAAGTCACAGGGTCAGAGTGGGAGAGCCAACCCTCTTCTCTCGCTCCCTCTGTCCCCAGAGAGGGGGACAGTTTGTAGCTCGGTGAGCCTCTGGTCTGGTTTTGCCACCACGATGTCCTTTCCACATCTGTCTCCTTAGAGCCGCTCTTCTGAGGGCCGAGGGACTCTTATCATCCAAACATAACAAGTGACCACATAGGTAGGTCAATCACTCTGTACATGTCAACTTTGTATTACTGCTAACAGTCTGCTTGATAGCAGTGACAGCCGAGATCTCACTTACCCGCTATTTGTGTAGTTATCTCTGTCACCAACCTTGACAATAGCTTTTGTTTCCTCATATATCATCTCCCTTTTCTTTCTGGGGGCATTGATTTTTCTTTTCTTGGGGTGGTTAATGGTTGTGCTCAGCCAGTGTCCATAAGCTGTTAGGCTTTGGGGAGCTGGGGTTTGGGGCATGAGATGGCTCTTCTGATGGTGGCTGGGGTGCCTGGCTCATTGTCTGTCTGCTTAGCATATCCCACAGGGCAGCCCTGCTGGCTCCTTGGCATCATGTGGGCCAAGCACCAGCACTACTGACTGTATTTATAGTGTTCAAATTAATGAGCTGCTTTGTCACCATGTAGACTCCTGGGAGGTAATAGGGTGCTGGTGTCCTTGGTACTGATGAGGTGACCCCCATGCAGGAAGCCTGTGTGACCAGAAGGCCATGTTCACACTTTACTTCTGCAGGGTTCAGAAACAGAAATTCATACACTGTGATCATGATGTGGGGCTGTTTGTCCTAGAGAGATGGTGGCTCTAGAAGACAGAGTGACAGGGTCTTCCAACTCTGAGTTGTAAGGAGTGGTGCTGAATGTCTTAAAGTCATAGCCATCTCCTAAACCATGTATTACATCTGCCCTCAGTCATGAGGGCTGGGAGAGAGGTCCCACTGACTCCTGGTACCAATCTGGGTTAGCTTTTTAAAGAATGGCCTGCAAACAAAGGAAGTCCCTGAGGCTGCCACACAGAGCAGGGAGTGTGGACACCTATATTTTATTGTGACAACCTGAGCCTCAGCCTTCCCTCCTGGACAGGGGGCTCTCTCTGGCCTCTTCAGGCTTTTGGACTCTTGTGGTTTATTATACAACATGGTGGGTGCCACTGGTGCCCCGTCCTGACTCCCTGTCCTGCCAGGGCTCCCATCCCCTGGCTGCTGTGTTCTATGAGTTCCCTAGGAACTGCCCTCTGCCAGGGAGCTACTTTGTCCAGGAAGTTTTGCTACCTCCCCATCCCCTGGGGCCAGGGACTGACTGACAAGTGGGTACAAAAGGCCAGTCTACCTGCCTCAAGTTGGGATCAACCTCTCAGGGGTAGTTTGTGCTACTGAGGCACCGTGTCAGGCTGAAGCTGTCCCCAGCTGCAACTACATCCTTGCTCGCTCCTTTTCCTGTCTTGTCCTGCTCCCTCACTCCTCCCAATAAGATTAGTGGAGTCTAATAAATACTCCTGTGAATATTTGCTCAATAGATCACATGAACCCAAATCCCTATCTTAATGCCGGCTTTTGGGGAACCTGACCTAAGGTACATGGTCACCATTGACCAGGATTGTGTCATCGGTGTAGGATTAACAGTGGGGTGTCCTCTATTCAGTCCAGCAATGCCGGTTCCTTCTCCTTCTTTGCCTCTCCCCAACCCTTTCTCTCGTTCCCCCTCCTTTGCTGTTTCGTATGTGTGCACCTGTCTACCCACCCTTCTGCCCACCCATCCACCAGAGACTGACCTGCACACCTTCCTGGGTGGTGGAGATACCAGGATTCAGATTCCGCCCAGATGGAGACCACTTGAGACCAACTAATATCTCTTTGAGACTGGGCTTCTGTTCTGTCCCTCTAGAGAGTGGGTAAGGCTGGGAGACAGAAGGATGGGTGCCATTGCTTCCCACCAAGACGAGGACCCCGGTGGGCTGACTTTGTGGATGCAGCACACACGCTTTTAGTACGTTCGCTGCCATTTCATGAGCTTGTTTTCCTAGAGGCTCACTGCCTGGCCCCAGGTCACAGGCAGAAGCAGGAGAGGGAGGGTTTTTCACTTACAAATGGTGTAGGAAAAATTGAGGTGAATTATCTGGCTGCTGTGTGAGTGCTTTATTGATTACTGAGCACCAATCAAATTAGCTGTCAGAAGAGAATGCAGATGGCACTGTGTAGAATGGATTTTCTATATCCCCTAATTGCATTATTTCAATCAGCGGGTGAACACTGCATGGCCTGTGGTGGCACTGGGTGGGGGGGAGTCAGGGTGGGTTGACACACTGTCTGGGCCAGGCTGGGGTTTGAATGTCACAAGTATTTTAATACCAAGATTGAGGCATTAACCAAATGGATCTGGATTGCTTTATGGATTAATGCAGGTCAAGGGCAGGATTTCAAGCATGTGCTTACAGGACAGGATGCTTCCCTACCCTTGAATTTGGAAGTTGTGTCAATACCAAGTAGAAGCAGATTGAAACAACTCTCTTCCACTGTTGGAAGTTGGTACTGCTTAGCACAGAAGAACTTAGGTTCTAGTCCAAATCTTAGTTCTATTCCTCATCAGTGGAGTGACCTTTGGCAGACTCCTTAAGCTCTCCAGTTCTCAGTTTCCACATTTGTGAAATGGGGTCAATAACTGTACCGTCCTCATAGAGCTACTCTGAGGATCAAAGGAGATCTGGTCTGCAAAGTGTTTAGCACTGTGCCCAGCACATTCTTGGTGCTCAGTAAATGTGAGCTGTTCCTTCTGAAGGCCATTCAGCTTTCTTTTGAGCACTTGGAACTTAGATGCATTTTCAGGTAGGGTTGTGGAATGCTGGTTCAATGATAGAGACCTAAATGTCTGAGTTTTGTTTTCAGAAATTCTTTTTTTGCTATTTAATTTATATCCTTTTATTCATCTTTGGACATGGCTCTTTTTCTGAGTGGGCAAGATAAACCTGTGAACTCTTTCTAGCAATTCCGCCCAGGGGAATGGCGAGTGTCTACTGGTGGTGGGCATGTAAAAGTTAAATGCAAGGGCTTTGTTGGCAGTCACATGGCCATCCTGTTGCCTGGCAGCCATTGGCTCTGGGGGCAAAGTTTCCTCTGTTGGGGGGGTGGTGCTGGCTAATGGCAGTTGATCAGTGAATCTCAACACAGTGAGACTCATGGAACTCTCTGTGCACTGGGTCTGCTGCAGCTCCCAATGGAGGACCCTTAGAAAGTTCTGGGCAAGAGCTGGGCAGAAGTGAGGAGGAAGGTTGGGTAAGATCTGTGAGGCCCCAGCCTAGGCTCTATCACCTCAATGAAGTAAAAGCTCCATTTTCAGTGGTCTTGGGCCTGGTAGCATCCATGACTCCTATATACCATGCTTGCAACTCTGGGATACCTTTGGCTGCCCATGTTGTGGTCACTTGCTCCTGCCATCAAAAATGCTTTTTTATCTCCCACCTTAGACCTTTTTCTTTTCTTGGACAAGTGCATTGTCTCTCCCAGAAGGAAGGAAGTGGCAGGTAAGAGGCAGTATTAAGATGGCATCTAGGGTCCAACTGCTATTTGGAGAGGCAGGTAAGTTGTTTGGGTGAGAACAGACATTTTCATTTCCATCACCATTACCGAGAGGAGTGGCATGGGGCAAGCAGAGGGGTAAGCTGGCAAACTCTTCAAGCCCACTAAGACTCATTCATGTGGTCCATCCTCAGGTACTGGGGTCACAATTGTGGCCTTGGCCAGACCTGCCCAGGTCATAGGCAGAGAGAGGAGAGGCTCAGACCACATCCTCATCCCCTACCCTTCACTGGTGGAGACCAGGGTCTGCAATATGCAGTGTTCTTTGTCTTATGAAAAAGCAGACAGGCAAACAAGCAAACTCCAGGAAGTTCACGGTTCAGAGTACTAAACTCTTCAGAGAGCAAACTCCTAGGAAATCTAATTAGGAAGCCTATAATCCAATAAGTCCCTGTGTTTTGCGCCTCTGTGTTGGGGGTGGGGGTGGGGGGAGGGGAGAGTGAGAGCAAGACAGAGAAGAATACTGGGAGGCAGAAGCCCCGTGACTCTTTCCATCTGGCTTGGCAGAAGTCCTGGATGAGGGCAGGCTGATGGACTGCTTCTACTCAGGACCTGGGAACAGACTGAGCATGTCCCAAATGCTGGCTGGTTACTCCAAGCCTGGAATAATGTAGGTACTGCCTAACAAAGGCCCCAAGGGTATCCTCAGCTCCTCCTTCCAGCACACAGTAAAACCCCAACATATGCTCTAGACCTTATGTCCAGTGTTGGCATGCTGGCTTCTTCCAGAATCAGCCTCTCACCTCATTGGATCCGTGTGGACACTGACAAAGCTGGAGTCCATCTGAAATCCGTCTCCTGCTGGTCCCTGGGAACCAAGTCTTAGGTCGCACACCAGCAAGGTACAGATGCAGTTGAGGGGCTGGTCAGTAAAACCAGGAGGACCAAGGGCTTTTGCTCTATGTCCTTAGCTTGTCGTGTGTCTGTCTCCACCCTTCCCTCTGCACCAGCACTCCCCAGGCTCGTGCACCACTGGCATCACTTGACTGGGCAGCTGTGGTTGGCTCCAGGTGAGCGATGAGAAGGGCGACAAGGAATGTCTGACTGACAAATAAATGAAGCATCATGTTTCATATAATTTACTTTTTTTATAGACTAGTAGATACAAGGCTGTTGATTTAAATCTCACTTTTCTTCTGCTGTTGTTTTGATGGATGACGAGAGGTGTCATTACAGAGTTTGGGGAGTTGCACACCACTCATGGTCTGTCTCACCTAGGTCAAAGCCTGTGGTCTGGCAACACCCACAGGAGTGGCTCAGACACATGAGCACTCCTGGATTTAAAGTAATAACTGGTGTCCTAAACTTTTAAACAACCTCCTAAGAGGTCTTCTTGCCTTTAGTCTGGCCTCCTCCAATTTATCTCTCTCACTGTGGACAGAAAGATTTTTCTGGAATACAACTGAGCATATCCTCCATGGTTTCCTTTTCCCAAAGAGCAAATCCCACACTTCCTGGAAGACTCCTTGGCCTGGCCTGCAGTGTCCTGAACTGTGGGTTCCTTGTCCTCCAACATCCAGGAAAAGCCCAGTGCTATCTTCTTGTCACCTGATAATGTGAAGGCCCGAGATGGTACAGTGACATAATTGAGACACAATTGCCATATAACATTGTATTAGTTTCATATGTACAACACAATGATTCAATGCTT
This sequence comes from Lyroderma lyra, assembly GCA_004026885.1. NCBI lineage: Eukaryota > Metazoa > Chordata > Mammalia > Chiroptera > Megadermatidae > Lyroderma > Lyroderma lyra. The sequence continues at coordinate 75,815 of PVJL010002849.1, read as the reverse complement.
GTATTAATATATATTGTGAAATTAAAACCACAGAAGCCTAGTTAACATTCATCACAATACATAGTTGCACATTTTTTTTCTAATGATGATAACTTTTAAGATTTGCTCTCTTAGCAACTCTCACGTATGCAATGCATCGCTGAAATATTTCAATGCAAATCTCAGGCTTTATATATATATATATATATATATTTTCTCACATAGCTACAATGTCATTATCATCCCTACTAAAATTAACAATAACCTTTTGTATTGTCTAGTACCTACCCATAAGACAATTTCCCTGGACTTTACAATTGGTTTGCCTTAATCATGATCCAAACAAAGTCTACGTGCTATATTTATTTGCTATGGTATTTTTAAGATACGTCCTCAAATTTTTTGACACGCCTCTCTTCAAAAGATGGAGACTAATTCCCCTCCCCTTGAATATGGGCTGGATTTAGTAGCTTCCTTTTTTATGAGGAATGTAGCCGAAGTAACTGTACATGATTTTCAAGGCCGGGTCACAAAAGGCAGTGGATCTTCCACCTTGTGTCCAAGAGAAGCCAGGTGCAATGTCATGAGGACACTCAACAGGCTGTGGAAGGGTCCACATGGGGAGACACTGAAGCCTCCTGCTAACGACGAGTATCACCTTATCAGCCCCGTGAGTGAGTGGACTTTGGACGTGCATTCTCACTTCCAGTCCGGCCTTCTGATGAGTCCTCAGCCCTGCACATTCTGAATGCAAGCAACCTCGTGAGAGTCCCCGAGCCCCACATTCCACCTAATTCACTTCCAAATTCCTGCTCCACAGAAATCATGAGATAGCAAACTTTCATTATCGTTTCAAGCCACCAAATTTTGGGGTAATTCGTTACACAGTGATAGACGACTAAAGGTTGTTATTTTTAAAAGTCCGTTTTAAACTAGAGCACATCCCCATGTATTTTTATTTTTATTTTTTTCATGTTATCGAAACTGAGTCAGTTGTTTTACAGAATGTCCCACCATCTGGTTGGCCTGTTAACTTCCCTGCAGTGTCATTTAACATGTTCCTCTGTCCTCTGGGTTTCCTGCAAATGGAAGCTAGCTCTACAACCTTGGTTTTGGTTCAGTACTTTTGGCAAGAACGCTTCATAGGTGGTTCTTTATGAACAAAATGCTAAGTGTCAGGAAGTAACCAATGCCTGGGTGTATCATGCTTAGTGGTATTAAGACTGGTCAGAAAGTTCAGGGTGGCAACATTTTTGAACTTCAGGGACAAAAGGAAAAAGTCCTATAGTAAGCATGTGGTTAGAAAAACTAGGTTTACCCATCATGGGACACAGTTGAAATCTAAGAATTTTATAACCAACCAAGCTGGTTTTTATATCTGAGTAAAGACAATAGGATGACTGATTCTGACTTGCAAAAGTCCAGAAATAGATGCCAGCTGCACCTTCTTCCTGGGGAAGAGCACCTTGAGAATGTACGTTGTTTATCTGTGCCTTCCTTTGTTGATTCAGCAAATACGTGAGAACCTCTCCTGTGCCTAGGTAGGGGCTAGAACTTGAACTGTCCAGGAAGGAATAGATTTGAGGACTTGAGCATGCAGAAGCCACAGGTGGAAAGAAGGGCCATTGGTGAGCCTGGACCAATGACACACGGCGAGAAGTCCAAGTAAACATCACTCTGGCTGGAAAAAGTGTAGCTCGAGCTGTTGTCCCAAGTCTGCTCAGATGGCCTCCCCCTTCAGGGGTGTTTGATTGCAAGTGGGGATGGACAGGTGGGGAAGCCCTGGGCGGTGGGCAGTGCAGGCCTAGCCTGAACTCATGTAGAACAGGAATGAGCATCACTGTGGGAAACACAGGCTCCAAAGCTGGGCAGGCAGTGGGGCTGAGAGGCTGCTCCAAAGTCGGAAAGAAGGGGAAGCCAGGAGGCAGGCTGTGCAAAGGGAAGTGAGCAGAGCTGGTGAGAGGGAAGTTGTGCTGGGGTGAGGGTAGCGGGATTTCTGGGCTTTCTAGAAGTTTCTAGTCCTGCTTCTAGGACTAGATGAGGGATGTGAAGGGACATTTAAGAGGCCATGAAGCAGACATGCCCCCAGAGATGTGCAGAGAGCAATAAAGATGGCACTGCCAATGCCCTGTGGTTCTGCCTGATGTCTCTCCTGTTGGCAGCTCTGGGATCCGCTGACTGTGAAGATGAACCCCTTGCAGGGCCATCCTCCTCAAGGCCCACAGTGCTGGTCCAGCAATGGTCAGTACACAGGCCCAGGCTGCAGCCTCTATCTACATAAACATCCTCTCTTCCTTATGTTAGTCAACAGGCCCAGGAGGGTCCCAGGACCACAAACTGCCTGATAGCTTCCCTGCTCCTCTGGTGAGTGACTCTGGATTGACCTGAGGGTATACCACCATTGGGTCTGAGATGGTGGGGAGCACATGGGCCAGCTGTGCAAGAATCACTGGGTACCACCTTCAGTGGGGGCTGCAAGGTGCTATTCAGATAATGTCTGAGCTGGGGGCTCTCCTGCCCTCTGGCAGAAGGGAATCACAGAATGAGGGAGAAGAGGAGGCACCGATTTTAGAGACAATTAGAATGTACACTTATTTTCCTGGGAGCAAATCCCTGACCAGACTTGAAGGAAAGCACAGACACCGGCTTTCTCTCTAAGTGAGCTTCTCCCTGCACTTTGGGGTGATGCTCTGTGGGCCCTCCACTGCCCTCTACTTTTCCTTTAGTGCTTCATATCTCTCTTTTATTTTCTTTATTGCTACTCTCAAGAGGTAGTATAAAAATAAATGTGATCCCATAACTTCCTTGGTCCTCCACCCTAGCTAAACTCTTTATCTCCAGTCTGTTGGGGTCCATTTTCCTGCATGTGTATAACCCCCCAGCCTATCAGCTCTGAGAAAACTCCCACTTTCTAACTAATGTGTGAAAAGAGGTTGGACCAGGAGTCAGAGGGTATAAGTTCTGGCTTGCTGTGCAGCCTTGAGGTGTATCCTGACTGCTCTAATCTCCTGCAATGTTCTTATCTTCAGTTTGCTCTCTCTCCTGAGCTCTGTGTGTAGCAGTGCTAACTGAAATGATGTTTTGAATCTTCTTCCAGAGTGTGGATGACTTGTTTTGTGTTAGGGCTCATCCAGTCCAGCCCAGACCAAAATGGGAATGGGCTATTGTGACTTGATCTTCACCTCCCTGAGAGAGCTTTTCACTGTGGGCCCCTGAACCAGGCAAGGAAAGTGTGCTCACCCTAAACTGTGCCTGCTGTTTCTTCAGCCCTTCTCTCAGCTGCTCACATACGAGGAAATTGGGTGTCAGCTCTCTGGCCTGCCTGTCGCCCTTCCTCCAGCCCCCAGACTGCCGGCCAGTCCCAAAGCAGTTCAGGGTCAGAGCAGCCCTCTGGCTGTAGAGTATGCTAGTTGGGCTTGAGTTTGCATGCCCTTTCCCAAGGTCCCATATCTTTTTATCTCTAGGACACATCCAAGGCATTAGTATCTCTTCCTTGGTCAGATTTCTCACTCCTTTTTCATTTTGTTTATATTCTGCCTTTCAAGTTCTACTGTGGTCTCTAATTGCTCCAAAAGTCAGACAGATGGGCTGGTTTCTTTAGCCCAAATATAATTTAGAAATCATCTCAAAGAATGGGAAGCTCAGATGTTTCAGTTAACTTGCACGCCTCTCCTTGATGGCTAGTTTGCCACCATAAGAGCTTCCTGTTTTTAATAAGCCATCTGGGCCTGGCCCTGCCTCCCCCCAGAAGGCGTCTAACAGCTTTGCTGGACTTGGCAAGGGATATCGTTGATCAGAAATGACCAGCTGGAATGTGAGTCTCCTCAACAAGTGTAGAATTGGGGGTTCAGGCTGAGTAAGACGTGCGGATCATCCTGTCCCACTTTCATTGTATGGCTGTGGGGTCTGTGGCCTTGGAGGGATCACTGCTGGGAATAAAAGCTCGGTCTCCTGACTCCTGGCTTAGCTCCCTTTCTTTAACATCATGGAGCCTCCTGTCCCAGAGAAGGGGCTTAATAGGATCTTCTTGGAAGAATGAATAGATGATATTCTTTAAGGGAATTATCGAGAATCTTGGAGAGGAGGTCATGGTTGAGAGACTTAAAGCAGTGGTCCCCAACCTTTTTGGCACCAAGGACCGGTTTTGTGGAAGACAATTTTTCTAAGGACCAGGGAGTGGGAGGTGGTTTGGGGATGATTCAAGTGAATTACATTTATTGTGTACTTTATTTCTCTTATTACTATTATTACATTGTAATATATAATGAAATAATTATACAACTCACTTGCCACTATAAAGCCTGCCACCAGATGCAGCTTAATTGTCACTTGTCACTCACTGATAGGGTTTTGATATGAGTCTGCAAGCAATTGATTTATTATGGTCTCTGTGCAGTCAAACCTCTCTGCTAATGTTAATCTGTATTTGCAGCCACTCCCCAGTGCTAGCATCACCACCTCAGCCCCACCTCGGGTCATCAGGCATCAGATTCTCATAAGGAGCACGCAACCTAGATCCCTCACATGCACAGTTCACAATAGGGTTTGTGCTCCTTTGAGAATCTAATGCTGCTGCTGATCTAACGGGGGTGGAGCTCAGGCAGTAATGTGAGTGATGGGGAGCGACTATATGTATAGATGAAGCTTTGCTCACTCACCTGCCCACGGCTCACCTTCTGCTGTGTGACTGGGTTCCTAACAGGCCATGGACTGCTCCTGCTCTGTGGCCTGGGGGTTGGGGACCACTTATTTCAACTCTTACTCTCTCCACTTTGAAACTCTCCAGCCACTGTCTTAAAAATAAGAAATGCATAAGGTTGTATCCTCCCATACCTTTTCAACATCTGGTCTTTAGTCTCATAACCCAGGACTTTAGTCTGTTCAAATAAGGAGAATCAAGTCCTAAAAAAGACTGCTTCAGTCAGGCTAACCCATATTAATTTCATTCAGTTTATGCTATAAAAGTCAATTGACTAGTTTTAAGGTGACAGGAGGTCTACCAGATACCCAGGTGGATGTATTGATCTGCTGGAGATGGTTGGAGGCAATGGAATTGCTCTGACTATCAGAAGGTTGTTGGTGAGCATAGAATAGGAGCCTGGAATGTTTGGGTTCTTAGGGATATTCCCACCAAGCACACCCCTCTTTTCCTGAGGCCCCTTCTGATGCCCAGGGCCAGGTCTCTTTGGAATCTGACATTTACCCCTCTGGACTGAGGAGTAGGGTAGTATTATACAAAGAATGGGAGTCTCTCTACATCTCCTCGTTTTCTGAATCATGTTATCTTGAAATTTTATTTCTCTTTTTCTTCCTTCTCCCATTATCAGTAGGGTGTGTTGTTGGTGGATAAATTTACTGTTCAGACTGTAGGTGGTAGGATACTGAGATGGGAGAAATGAATGTTGCCCAGACATCGTGGGCTTGAAGTTGGATGTGGTAACTAGATATGACTCTGGGCTGTTTCCTCTTGGGAAGGGAGGAGATGGTGACACAATGTGAGATGGCAAAACTTTTAAAAAGCATATGTCAGGGAACCTTTACAATGAATACTTACTGGTCACTTCCTGGGCACCAGGCACCACATTAAAACTTCACATGCATTATTTACTCAGTCCTCCAAGAGATCTCAATAGGGCTATTATCCCTTTTGATGAAGGAGGAAACAGACACAGAAAGTTTAAGGAGCTCTCCCAAGGACATGTGTTGGTCAAACCAGGATTTAAGCCTTGACAATCTGGCTGCAAAACCCTAGATTTCCCCTCTTGCTCCCTTCCTTCCTTGCTTCCTTCTGATATGCATTACTGACAATTAAAGAACCTTATGTGATACTCTGCCCACCTGTTTTTTTTGTTTCCTAGTAGTTAGTCTGGTTGTAGACCATTCTGTCTCTGAGTCACTTCATACCCTGTTGTAACTCCCGAGAGGAAACTTAACCACCTTAAGGACAGTCGTAGCTCATGCAGGCTGATTCCGCTTCTCTTTAACACAGGAATTCTCCTTCCAGGACCCAGGAGTCACATCACCTTTTCAGTTCCTTTTTTTCCCTTTAAGTCCTACCCCACAGTATCTAGAGATATCTTGCTTAGGGAGCATGGAGTCCTGCTACTAGGATTAAAGTTGGGGGTAACTTCCTTACCCCAGCACCTGGTTTCCAAGTCATAAGGCAGTATGGGTCCCTTCTGGGAAGGTTTTTTGGAGCTGCTGACCTGATTGAAGGCACACAGCTTCTCTGGCACCCTATCTACAGAGACTCTACTCGGACACCTGCATCCGGGAGAATCTGGCTGCTACAAGCTCTCATCCTGAGGTTCTCGAGCGGGGGTAGCGTCTGCCTATGCACCATTGTTTGCTGAACCCTCATAGTCTGCTAAGTGCTAGTGAGGAGCCTTCTTTTCATTCACTTTTCTGTCTCACATGGCCTCTCGAGGCTTGAAATAATACAAATCTGTTGTGTGAATGTCAGGTGCATCTTCCTTCCACAGGCTGGAATGCCATCTTGTCCTTAGGCCCTTTGCTAGCTCTGGGTCAGGCTCTGGACAGAACATCCCAGAGCTGGGGCAGCTGCTACCCTCTCCTTGGTCTCTTTTCACCTTCTCATTTTTTCATTCCATGCACAAAACCCCAGCAGAACCATCAGTAAGTCAGTGACGCTTCTCTCTTTCCATCCCTTCCCTGCTGTAGTTCCTGAGGGTATTCACAGGGTAGCGGTCAGTAACTGCACCTGGCTTCCTGGTCCCTGGGTGCTCTCCTGGAACCCTCTGCCCTTTTTAGCCTCTGCCTCTGCCTAGCCTCCTCACAGTCTTGTGGTGGTGTGTTCTGAAGGTTTATTTCAGCCATGTGAAGTGGGATGGCCTCTGATTCATATTGAACTGCCCTTTATAAACTAGTGTGGAATGGTTCCAGGGTCCAGATTTGGGGAGAAGTTAATGTTCTACTCTCTTCCCAGCCTCAGAAGCTAAGATGTTGGCTGGATCTTGGCCTCTCTGACCCTAACGAGACCTCTTTATTCAACCTTGACCTCATCTGTGGGATAGTCCCTTCACAGCCAGCCTTATCCCACAGCCCTGGGGACTGTCCCCAGGTCTGCCTGAGTGGGGCGAGCTGATGACTTCCCCCTGCAGAGGTGGGGTGCATTTACTGCATAGATACAGTCCCAGCCAGGCGCCTGCTTCAGCTGTGGAGGAGGTCACAGTGGCTTTGTTTTTCGTTTAAGTTTAAATTAGTGTACTAATCTGTCTGCTACAATTTCTTAACCCTCCAGGAAGTAGCCATCTCCATTTCAGCTCCCACGAGGGTCAAGCTAAACCTCCCTGTAGTCTTTAAAATGCCTTTTGTTGTTGCCAAGTTTGCGGCCTGTTGGAGCTTATCCATTTCATTTTCTGTCCTGCTACTTCTGAAAGGTGACGGCTATCTGGGTCTTTGCAACTTCTCTTTGCCTGGAACATCGCTCTGGGTGTAGGAAGTAGTTTGTCTAACGTGAAGATGCGATTGAGAATACAGATGGTTCTCTTACCTGCCACCCGCCTTTGGAATATGTAGTTAACACATCGACACGCCCCTGGCTCCAATTTGCAACTCCGTAATAATCCAAACATTAAGGCCCCAGACTTAAAAAAATAAAACTGCTTATGTAGGAAACCATGCTTTATCTTGCATGTGAAGGGGTGATATGCCTTACTCAATTTCAGTCAGCAACGACTGGGAGTAAATGAAAGAATTGTTCAAACTGGCTTTATTTTCAATATTTGAAGTCTGATTGGTTTGACAAATTGAATCCCTTCATACTTTTTGGAAGCTAAAGGTGTGTGATTCAGCTGGGATCCTCTTTCTGCACTAGGAGCTCTGTTTGGAGCAGGCTTCCCTGCCTCTCTTGAAACTTGCCCTTCATTATTTTTAGTGCACACAATACTAAAATATGTTAAACCCTACACATGAAAGAAATGCCCCTAGAGCTAAAAAAGCCTTCTGCTGCTTCTTTTGGCTCATTCACGGGGATAAAGGAAATTGGGATAATTTCCATAGCAGCAACATTTCCTGGGGGAGAGTGGAGATTGCTGGGCTGTGGTGGCATGAAGCTCCTCAGAAAGGATGAGGATGAGCAGCTGTCCTGCCCTGTGGGTCAGGGACCCCACCAGCTTCAGAAACGCTTTGACAAAAAGAAGTGTTTTCAGGCACTGTCAGCTGTCTTGGGCTCAGGGGTGGATGCTGTCTCTTGATGCCGAATACACCTGGTGGCAGGCAAGGCTTGGTACTCCAGGGGTCTCAGCAAGGTCTTGATGAATGGCATGGCTGGGGTGGGTCATGCAGTCACTTTTTAGCCTGGCTTCCCTCTTGGATGTGTGGGTGACGTGGACTCAGGCATAGGGATGCAGACTCTCTCATAGGGGTGTCCGTTTCACACGGCGGAGATGACGTTAGCCACCCCTTGGTAGTTTCTCCCTTATTAGTGAGCCCTCGGAGTCACTCAGCATTCCGATGAGGCAAGAGTAATAAAGATGATCTGATGATAACATTGTAGTTAGTGGCTTCATCTGGACTCTGGGCCACAGAACAAAGACCAACTGAGAGAGATGACGGGGGTCATTATCCTTGAAAGTTTTATTGCGAAAATGAAACAGAGGCTGACAAGATTCCAAATCTAGCCCCGATTTTTCCCAAACTGGGTCTCCTCTGTGTCAACAAATGGAGATCCATTTGGTGCCCAAAACAAGGTAAACTGTCCCTTTTTACACGATTGACTACAGTTTGGGAATCATGATGACGGCTTCCACCCCACATACTCAGGCACCCTCTCTCAAGCGTTACGAGGTACGTTAGTAATAACAACCCCTTGCATTGTTGTAGAGATTCATCCTTTTCTAATCTCCAGATCGATCGTAGTGTTTTATTTTCACGACTCATGCTCCTGTGAGTGCCAGTGGTCCAGGCCAACTTCCTCAGAGTTGCAAAGACTCCAACTGGTAACCTCAGCTGTTAGGCAGGGTTTGGTAAAAGGTGGGAGTGAGGCAGAGGCAGGACTTTGAAGGTTGGTTTTCTCTACTATTAACAATTTAACAGCAGGCCATGTCTATCTGAAAGATATTCTTTTCCTAAACAAACTACATCGCAGATCTGAGGAGTGGGTAGTCCATGGAGGGCACATCTCAGGGTAAAAACTGTCACTTACTGACAGAGTAACACTGCATCTCTGCAACAGGCCATTGTCCCCGTCACTGCACAGAACTAACCAGCTTGCAACTTGCATCTAAGTTTTCATCTCTGCATCTAGTTTGCGCATTTTTCTGGCAAAGTCACTACAGTGAAACTTACCACGCTTTGAAATACCCTCAAAAGATGGTGTACTAAATTTTATGTGAAAATGGACAAGACCTGGAATAACTCAAACCATTTCAAAAGAGATAAACAAGGTTGGCAGATTTACACGACCTGATTGTAAGACTCAGTCTAAAGCTGCAGTAACCAAGACAGTGTGACAGTGGCATAGAGATAGACATAGGGAGCAATCAAACAGAATAGAGTCCAGAAACAGACCCTCACATATGTGGTCAATTGATTTTCAACGAAGATGCCAAGGTAATTCGATGGAGAAATGGTAGTTTCGATAAATGGTGCTGGAACAGCTGGATACTCATATGGAAAAAATGATCCTCAACATTTAGTTCATGTTGGACACAAAAATTCATTCAACATGGATCATAAACCTAAGTGTAAATGCAAAAACTATAGAATGTCCAGAAAAAAATAGGAGGAAAATCTTCATGACCTTGGGATAGGCAAAAATTTGTAGGGCACAAAAATTACAAATTGGAAAAGGCAAAACTGATAAATTTTATTTCTGCTCTTTGAAAGATAGTATTAATGAATTAAATAAAAATATTCTGCTCTTTTAAAGACACTGTTAATGAAGCGAAAAGTCAAGCTACCGATTGGGAGAAGAAATATATATTTCTGATGAAGATCTTTTTTTATCCAGAATGTATAAAGGACACATGCAAATCAATAATACAAACAACTTAATTTTAAAAAGGGCAAAAGACTTGAACAGATACTTCACACGAATATATGAGTGGCCAATAAACACATGAAAAGAAGTTTCACATGATTTGTCCCTGGAGAAATGCAAATTAAAAGCATAAGGAGTTGCCATGGCACTTGCATTAGCATGGCTACAATGAAAGGAATGCCCTAGTGGGGAGAATGTGGAGGGGCTGGAGGCCTGACACCTTGTTGGTGAGAATGTACAGAGGTACAACCACCGCGTAACACTGTTTCCTATGAGGTTAAAACTACACTTATGATAAGACCCATCCATTCCACTCCTAAGTATTTACCGACTTGAACACACGTTCATCCTAAAGCTTGTACGTGGAAGTTCACTTTATTCATAATAGTTAAATGCTGGAAACAATCCAAATGTCCTTCAACAAGTGAATGGGTAAACAAATTGGGGTATATCCATGCAATGGAATACCACCCAGCAATAAAAAGGAATGAATTACTGATACACGTAATGACTGAAGGATGCTCAAAAATGTTACTCTGTGTGAAGGAATCCAAGCCACTAAAGAGTATGTATTGCGTGGTGTTATTTAATTGAACCTCTAGAAAAGGCAAATTGAATCTGAGGTCATAGGAAGCGGGTCGGAGCTTGTCTGGGACTGGTGGGATTGCCGATGATGCATGAGGGGACTTTTCACTCTGGTGGAAACTTTCTGTATTTTGATAATAGTGGGTGGTTCTTGGCGTGTACACATTTGTCAAAATTCATAAAAATATGTTTAAAATGGGGACATTTCATGTAGGTAAGTTGTACCTCAGTAAAGTTAATTAAGAAAGCAATAGAGTACCAAGCAGATTATAAAGTCATCAGCCTGTTTCTGTCATCCTAATGCAACAATAGTATGGTCCTGAAGGATAAAAGGTGTTTGTCCTCACAGACCGCTTTAGAACTTTGAAGTCAGTGCCCCACCGGGAGCCTTGTCTGTGATGATGAACTCCCAGGGCTTGCTCTCCAGATGGCAGTCCAAGAAAAGCATTTATGGGCTGGAGAGCATCTGCCTGTAGGGTCAGTCAGGCTGAGGACAGACTCTATTTTAAGGACCAGGTAGGGGATTTGCCAAAAAACCACTGGCCAAGGGATAGATACTTTGACTGAAGACTGAGTTGGAAGATTTTATTTCAATTCAGTAAGTTAAGAAATGGCCTGTGCAGAGTTTCCTGTTTTTAAAAATGGAACTGGATTTTGTACCCCATAAAATTTAGTATGTGGGATCGATCTCCATTTGACTGTAAGCCTCATGAGGGAAGCAAATGTGTTATTCCTGTTTATTACTGCGCTCCCCGTGCTAAATGGAGTGCCTGCACATCGTGGGTTCTTTATTAAATATTCTTTGAATGATTCTATGACTATATGAAGTCAGGATTCAAGTAACGAATAAGTTGATGCAATGTATTAGTCAAGATGAAGTAGGTTATGCTACAGTGACCAACATCCCCTAAATCTCTGTGTGGCTAAATGACAAAAGTTTGCACAGAGCTAGTTACATGGTCTGGCCTGACTGCAGGGGGGTTGGGAAATGATTTCCTATGTCCCCAGAAAACAGGGGACATGACGTGAGAGTGACGTGAACACCAGTCTGCCCGATGGTCCCTTGTCAGATGCCATGCTCGCTTAGGCTTCTGTACTTTAGCTCGTGCCAATTTTTTTCCATCTGGAAGGGCCTCCATTTCCTTGTTGGACAAGCTAAAATTCTGCTCCATCTTAGACACTCAGGTAAGACTTACTTCTTCTCATGACCCATTCCTGCTGTAAGGCCATGGTCAACTACATAGATTTGCATGCTTAACTGCACTTGATCCAGCATTTGGTTACATATGGTCATGTGGTTTCTAATGACTCCACATATCTAAGGATTGCTTCCTTGATTAGTCCTTAAGCTCCTAGAGAGTTGGCATGGCTCTTCTTTTCCCTCATCCAGCAGAGGACTAAGAGCAAGGTGACCGACCACTCAATATATTCATGTTTTCAATGGGCATTGGCTGAGCAGACCAATGGGAAGCGCCGGCTCTGGGGAGTTGAGCCAAGGGAGCGGGGCAGCCCAGGTGAAGCAGGTGTGGGCTGCACAAGGGTCTCCTTGTCATCCTTCTCGATTAGGGCCAGTTTCACAAGTCTGTCCAGCATGTGATGGGGGCGGGCACTTACTTATCGGTGGCACACCTCCCAGTTCTCACTGAACAAAACCAAGTCAGGGGAGCCCTGAACAATAGAGTCCTGTGGGCTGTGGCTGTGTGTGTCCTCGGAGGTGTTGAAACCCTCTGGCCCTGTGTCCCTTTGTTACCAGCCTAAGTGATGCGAATCTGCTTCCTTTCCCTTCAGTCTAGGCTGGAGCATAATGAGCTAAAGGCTTAATCACTCTGGTATCAAGATACGCCTTCCGTCTGTGCAAATGTTCTTGGGTGTGCAATGTGAACACGTTGCACTCATTTGGAGCCATTGTTCTCTCTAAATGAGAAAATGCAAATGAAGCACTCAGGGTACCACACCATAACTCGCTGCATAAAATTCTTGACATCAACATGAAGCTACTTAGCATAATTTTCCTGTTAATAAACTGCCAATTTAGTCATTTAGGTGGAGCTTCTAGAGAATGCAACAGCATCAGCTGGGCTCCCCCCAGTCCCCCATATATGCCTGAGTTTATTATTTTGATGTTTATGTTAAAACATAGGAAATTGGAGTTTATGCAATTATTTGGAGATCATCTACCCTAATTTGTTTACTTTCATAATTCAGAGAATCTTTGCTCATTTGAAAGGCAAAACAAAATTTTTCAGAGCATTTTCTTCTGTTCAGGACATAATTTCCATATTTAAAATGACTGAGAAACATTTTGAGGATCCGACTGAGTAAAGTCTACGCTGAAGGCATGAAACCAGGGGCCATGCCTGCTCTGGCTGCACGTGGAGACCCTGAAGGAGGCAGCAAACTGGAGGGAGGCCGTGGAGGTGCCTGGGGTTCCCAGTCCATGTGGAAGTCTCATTTCTGAAGGTCCTCCCACACTCTCCCCCTTCCCGGCCACAGTCCAGCCCTGCCAACCTCCTCGCTGGTTATTTATCTCTTCATTTAAGGACTAGCCGCTGCGTGTACGTCATAGAGATGATGTTGGGATAACACACACCCTAACTGAGGGAGACAGATGTCACTTCATGAATCATATGACAACAAATGAAAATGCCATGTGACAGGGGGAGCCAGGATCTGACTCAGGTCCTGCCTTCAAGAGCTCACAGTCAAGATTTACTCATGTAATCACAGCAGAAGTTTTCTGAAGCTCAAATTATCTGTCAAGTTTTTCTACTTCTTCAAGTTGCTGTGAAGTGTAGACACAACCTAACTAAAGGCAGGAGGTATTTTTTGACACGGTTCCAGGCACCACATATGCAGAACTCTTGGGTTCCGGGGAGATGGCTGAAGGGCAGTCCACCCAGGCCATTAAGAGTGTGGGCTTTGGGGGAGGCAGGAGCGAGTGAGAATCTGGTTTGCACCCCTTCCCAGGCACGCGTCTAGGCTCTCCCATTAGTACCTGAGTCACAGTATTGTTGGGAGGATTAAATGAGATGGTGGGGCACAGGCATGTGGAAGGGACTTGATAAGTCATGGTTATGTTACGTTCCCAGAGAGGAGGGGACACGTTTGCACAAGGGCCGTGTCTGGTATTTCTGTGTCTCCTCTGTGTCTAGGGCAGGGCTGAGCTGGAGGGAATCTTTTGTGGAGCTGCCTGTGACCATGTCATTATTGTGTGTTTCAAACCCATAGCCCAGCCAGACCCCTGGTGCTGTTCCAGAGTCTCACCTCTTCCATGGGCAAGTGGGCAAGGGTCTGGGAGAAGCAGGCCCCTCCTGGTGGGTGCCTTATGACCCTGGAAATACTCTGGCAGCAACTGTCTCTGTGTGCCCTAGGGTCTAGATAGCAAGGGGCTGGTGTGTGGGGTAGCGGACGCCACAATCTAGTAGGAAGGGCTGCAATGGCTTTCCCATGGCCACTTCCCTGGTTTTAGCGTTGGAAGAAAACAAGATCTCCCATTACTCCTAGTTTGGTCGTCTCTCCTCCCCGAAGTGCTCAGATCTGGCTCAGGGGTGGAGATCAAGGACTCGACTCCCTGCTCCCCTGAACCCACTTCCATGGCTAGGACCCAGCAGCTGCCCGGTGGAGAGTTGGGCTGGCCCAAGCAGGGAGCATCCTGGGAAGATGAAAGGATCCCCCAAAGGCTGTCTGGCAGCTAGCTTGAGCCCATGGTTCCTTAATTCAGTGTATCTCTCCTGCTTTCTTGGGAATTCGGCGGGCTTTTGTTGTCTGTCTTTTAATCCCAGGTTCTCCATGTTCTTGCTTCTGTGTTTGCTTCACAGTGCACAGGTAGCCTTGGTAGGCTCTGGACCTGCAAGAGGCGAGGGGCAGCCTGGCTGGCTTAGGACAGCTGAGCTCAGGCAACGGAGGAAGGTCCTGAGCCATTTCCTGTCCATCAGATCACGTACTTTGTGTTTCCTGTGGGTTCATCCAAAGCAAGTTTTGGAATGATCATGCCAACCCATGATTTATTCTTTGTTCATTGTAATAATTAGGAGAATTGTAATTATCACATAAATCTAAACAGAAAAGCTAAAAATATATCTTTATGATTTTTATTTTTGATTTTTAAGATAAAGACTCAATGGAAGCTTTTTCATTGTATTTGTCCCTGTTTTGAATACATTCACAGAAGCCTTTGTCTCACTACCTATTATCCTTGAAGAGCAAGGACCTCCTCATAGATTTCTTTTGATTGAAATACTGAAGTGAAGACTGGGACATAATTTTAGGCTTCCAGTGAGATACTGGGTTTTTACATGCTCATCTGTCTTAAGCGGGGGGAGGGAAGGAGATGGTGCTGCTGTGAGAGCCATGCATACCCTGTACGGACTCGTGCAGGTGTGTCCCCAGGGGCCTATGTTGTCCTTGTGGGCGCCTGTCCCATGCTGGGGTGGAAGTCTGGCTGTACAACCCTGGTGGGGTCCCACCCAACGTTCCAGACACCTGCACAGCCTCATGGGTTGTGTGACCTTCCAAGTGGCCCTCTTGGGAACCCTGGCCCTCACGTGGGCTGCCCTTCAGTGTTTCAGTCTTCCTGGAAGGCTTCCAGGACAAATCTAAAGCAAACCCGAGGACTTCCAGGTGCAGCATGGGTTTGTAACCAGACCAAGCAGTTCTCTCCTGGATGGTCTCCACAGGACTTTTGTGTCTCCAAGTAAAGCTTTACCTCCCAGTCAGGCACTGGTCTATGGACTTTGATAACTCAGGTAACCCCCGTTTTGCACATGTTGAGAGAGGGCCTCAGGGCACTTCGGTAGTTTGCCAGGTCACACAACTGGCGAGACCGGGATGGGGGTGGGGGGCGGGATTTGAGCCTGGTGGCCTGGCTGTGGAACCCGTGCTTTTGGCCCACCGTGCTGGACCACCTCTCCAGGGGGCTCCATTCCCCCTGCAGGAGCATCGCAGACACGCTGTAGCAGGCAGGGACCTCTCTGCTGCTCTTTCAACCCCATCAGGTCTACTTACGAAGCTCCACAGTGGCCATATCAATACTGGGACGATATCATTGATTATAGTGGCATTTAGATCACAAGCGCCTGTCTGGAGCTGTGCCCCGAGATTTATGCTCCCCACGTCCATTAGAGCTAATGGGAAAGGTCTGCATTAATCATGAGTGGTGTGCGGAGTTACTGCTGCAAGCTGCCCTCCAGGTATTTTTCCTGCTGGCTCTGAATTGGGATGTTCACCCTCTCCAGTTATCACATACCCACTTGTATTGCGGTTGTTAGTTTCTTGGGGAAGCCAGCATTTGGGGGAGAAAAGTCCAAGGCACTGGACTGGTATCTCATGGCTGTGTGACCTCAAGTAAGTTACATCACCTCTCTGAGCTGTCCTCCATTTTCCCAGCTGTGAAATGCAGTGAACACCTTGGTGTGCAGTTGGGAGAAGAGTTAAAGCCCTGAGCCCAGCAACAGTGAGCCCTCCCTTCCCTCCCACCATTCCTCCTCTTAGTACAGGGACTCAGGAGAGGCTGTGCTGCTCTTTGGTGCCTAACTCTCTGGCTGGGAGAACTGCTGGGCCTACACCTGGCCCCGATCTGGACAAGCTGCAAAGCTCCAAAGAGAGACTGGCTCTGTGGCAATTAGAGACAAAAGTTTTTTGTTTTTTTTTTTTTGCTTTTTGGTATGTGGGTAGTTCCCTGACTGGGAATCGAACCCAGGCCGCAGCGCTGACAGCGCCAGCGCCGAAGCCTTAAGCCACTACACCATCAGGGAACTCCCAAGACAAAAGTTTTTTTAATGTTCACTTGTTCATTTGTACCCGTATTTATTTGTTCATTCATTCATTCTGTACATTTTTACTGTTTCTAACAGTACTTATTTTAAGTCTGGGGCCCAAAGTGAGCTCGTAGTATGCTGACACTAAGTAAACTCGGAGGTTCCTTTCTCTGCTCTCATCTTCCCATGTTGTCCTGAGCCACTCAACTGTCTTGCCATACCCAGAAGCTAAAACTCCTTAAAGCTGAGTTTCTTTGCTATTTGCTTGCACTTTTCCCATTTTTTGTACAAGCCAAGTGCCCAGGTCTGGGTCATGCTTTTTATAACATGCCCTCTGGGCCCCTCCACATGGTCAGGCTGGGGCCGACAGCTGGAGTAGACAGTGAGTGAGAAGGTGGTCACCACACCAGCAAAGTGGATTGTGCCCCCTGAGCACTGCTCAAGTTCATGGGTGTCTGATGGGGGCCTCTGGTGAGGAGGATGAGAGAAAGGAGCATATAACACTTACTATCCAAACTGAGACACTCAAATGACAGGAGGCATTACTAATAAAAACACCAGGCAGAAAGCATAAGCTGGCCGGAGGCAAACTGGGACATCTGGTCTCCCCATCATGTCAGGCTGCGAGGCGAGGGAAGGCTTCGTGAGGAGGGGAGGCCATGGCTGAGCCCGATGGGTTCAGATCACACATCCCCAGGAAGGCATGGCTGCAACCATGTGTCCTAATGGAGAGCATTTGGGTGGGTCCATTTTCTCCTTTTCCCCCAAGGAACAAACATCCAGGAGGACTGATGGCGGCCATCTGAGGAGGACATGAGCACCACCTTCCTGAGTGTCCAGCTGGAGGGTTGGCCCCTCCTCCCCGAGCCCCTCCAGTTCTGCCTCAGTTCTGACTCGGACCCTGGATGCAGATCCTCCTGATTGCAGAGAAGGGAAAGAGACGTCCCCAGGCTCTGCAGGCTTGTTTCCTAAACTCAGTGTCTGTCTGGTCCTTCTGCAGAGCATGCCCCAGGGAGAGGGCGTCACTTCCACAATTTACCGAGATGTGCCACAGCCCCTTCATCTCCAGGCCAAGGAAAACACAGCTGATGGTCCACATAAAAGTGACGGGATGGGCAGCTCGCGATGGCTCTCTTGGAGCTGGCTGGGGGCACTGGGTCAGGGCTGAGGTTGCTGTGTCTGAAACCTGTTCACAGGGTGTCTTGGGCCCTTCAGGTGGCTTGAGATGGGGCTTCTGGGGAGCGAGGGAGGAACAGCATGCAAGGGTGGCATGGTCAGGACAAGGCACTGTCCTGGGAAGGCGGACACAGGAGCTTTTGCAATGCTCCCGAGTGGCCCAGGCCGTGGCTCAGTGATGCTGACTGCAGCAGACGCTGCATCACGACGTTGCCCTGGGGAAAACAAACCTCCCGGGAAGTGCCGTCCCTGCTGCCGAGGCAGGAAAAATACACCGAAGGAGCCAGTGGTTTTAGAGTACGTCCAGCCTGTCCTCGTGGAGCTCATATCTCAAGCGGAAGTCACAAGTGGAGATTGTCCGTAAAGAAGAGAATGTGGTTTATCTGACCGAACTGTCAGCTGGCCTCTCAAGATGGGAGCTGGTTCTAGTGAATAAATGGGCTCTTATTGGGGTGAAAATTTGGTCTAATCACTATAAAAGCCCTCATTTCCTGCTCTGTCTTCTCAGCTCCTCCTAAACCTGTCGGATTGGGTTTGACAGGGATGGCCTGCAATCTGGACAGATTTCCTCCCCGCCTGTCTGTGACAGCTGTGCTTCACTTTGATATTGGCCATGTGTCTAAAATGTTGTGTATGGAGTGATTTGTAAGTTATATGCCTGGGGAAGTTTGTTAGGGATTGATGGTATAATGGACAATGATAGGTAATACTTATTGGGTGACTACTGTGTGCTAGAGGCTGCCAGGGGGTGAGTACAACCATCAGTGCCCTTGTCCTTGGGGAACTGGGTTTTCTAGTGGAGAAGAGAACCTTTGCCAGCTTTCCTTCCCCTGAGAATTAAGGCCAGTTTTGGTTCTCCCCTAATCCCATCTCAGGGAGACCCAGAGCAGGGTGGCCTCTCCCCACCAAGTTTGGGCCACATGGACCCGTCAGCTCCTGAATTTTAAAAGGAGACAACAATTGGAGGTGATGGTAATGTCAGGACACAGAGCTGCAGCTCCTTGGGACACCAGTCTGTCTTCTGTCATCTTGGGGCCTCCCCTATGTGCTACATGCGATGAGAAGTGCCCTGGCCTGGGAGGGGGCAGTGGTCAGCCTCATGGGTCGGGTTCAATGTCTCAGGTCCAGCAGTGAGGTGGCTGGTGGGTAATCGGGGCACATATCCCAGGACAGAGCCACAGAAGATGTGGCTCTCTGTAGCCCCACCCATTTCCAAATAGAGCAGCGCCTCACCCCTGGGTGCAGGTGTGTCAGAACAGAGCTCCGAGCAGAGCACTGCCAGGAAACCTTCCTTGCAAGTTCGTTTTACAGAGGAGGGAGGCAACCTGAATGTCATCACCCTCATGTCTTTAATGAACTGATTTTCTTCCTTTCTCCTTCTTTCCTTCTTCTCTCCTTCTTACCCCACAGCTATTTACTGACACTACCATACCCGAGGCTCTGTTACAGGCATTGGGCTTGCACAGACTAGTCTCTAACCTGCCAATCCAATAGGCCTTAGGTGAGTGCAGACAGGGAAAGACCCCGAATGCAGAGCTCCGAGCACGGATGCCTTCCCAGTGGGCTGGGGCTTGCAGTGTGGCCGTTGCCTGGGGTCAAGGGCTGTGCAGTAAGACTCCCACGAGGAAGTGAAATGGGTCCAATTTGTAGCCCAACTGATGGCTGATCCTATGGGCAGAGCTGCTGGGCCTGTCCCCTCTCCCCACCTGGAGGTTTACAAACCCTGGTGCCTGGCCCCTCCTAGAGATGTGGCTATAAGTGCTCTGGGATGTGGCCTGAGCCCTGGGAGTTCTAAAAGCTTCTCGGGGGATTCTAATGAGCTGCCTAGGTGGGGCCACGGGTCTGAGAAGGAGGCAGTTTGATGTGACTGTATGGGACAGATGCAGGGTCTCGGGGAGACAACTCTTAGTCCAGGAGGAATTTGGAGACCGCCAGGTAAGGGGGCTGTGGATGGAATAAGGAGTTAAAAGGGAAGGAGTCCTAGAGGTCCCCGTGGGAGGTAAGGAAGAGGATGGGCAGTCTTGCAAGGAGAGGAAGACAGCAGAGGTCCTGCTGAGCTGTGGCCATGCCCTGGCCAACAGGTAGGTGAGCTCAGAGTGGTGTCAGGCACATCTGCAAGGCAGCCCCCTGCTGTCGGCCCACCTCCACCTGGTACAGGTTCCCAGGATGGGAGGGCTGCTCTGTGAGATATGTGGGGCAAGGCCTGTTTCAGAAGGAAGGGGGGATTGCCAGCGGCTGTGGTGGTGGTCGTAGTCCATGAAGCATTGCCTTTCCCCTTCCATTGTGCTGGGGGGACGCAGCTCCCCGGCTCTTGGCCTCATGGAAAACAGTGCTCAGTGGCTCCTCGCTTGGTATGACCACTTGCCCAGCCCCAGTGAACGGCCACCTGCTGAGAGTTGTCCTCTGATGAATTTCTCGGTGGGTTGGTATGACTGCTGTGAAATTTCTTCCAGCTCTTAAATTTCCTCCTCTAGAGAAACTTCTGTTTGGTCCTCATAGGATTGTATCTGAAACCCCTCTCACTTCATCCTTGCGGCCCAGAGCAGGGAACGGGCTTACTCAAGGCTAAGGGTGGAGATGGGGTGCAAACCCAGAACTCTGAACTCCAGGGCCTTTGGACCTGGCTGCAGGGATGGTTTTCAAGCCAACTATAGCCTTTCTCTTGTGTATGCATCATTCATTTCCCCCAATTGTTTGGTGCTATTTGGTTTTATTGTTGCATTTAGGTCCTGGGAGATGATTATATTCCATGAAATAGTGTGATTGATTGACCTTTTGAAATGTCAGCAGCCACTCCCCGCTCTAGGGGATTTTGTGGGCCATGTGAGCAAACCTCTCCAGTAATTGGCAAGACAGCAGGGAGAGGGGAGCTTCCAGAAGCCTGGGGAGCTTGGCAACTGCCCACAGTCAGGATCCTGGAGGAATTGGGGCACAAAGTCATCCATCATTTAAACAAGCCAGGATTGGGTTAGGATCGGGAGGAAGGCTGCTGGGCAGAGGTGTGAGTCAGCAAACTGCTCAGCTCTGCCACCGAGCGAGGGCTAATTTAGTCTCCTGACACACTTCTCCTTGAAGAAGAAGGAAGCTCACCTAAGCTTTAGAACTGTCCTGGATGCTTAGCTCCTGCTAAAATCAACAGCAGTGTGCTTGTGAGCGAATGACGATGCAATGTGAGACTGCCTTTGCCTGCCCAGTCCCCGCCAGGCCTCCCTGTGCCTTCACATGGCTCAGTGATGGCTGCCACAGGATCATGGGAGTTGCTGTTTGGGTGGGATCTCTGCACCACTTAGAGGTTACTCCTTCACGTCATCCCTGAGCAGCATACCTACGGCTTCCAAACTTGAGGGCTCTGGCATACCAAGAAGGAGGGATGGGATTATACCATCCCATATGTGTTGTGTTGGTTGGAGGTAGAAAAGCCAAGGGCAAGGGGGCTGGCTGGCGGTACCTGCTCATGAATATTTTTGTGCAAGTCTGTAATTCACACAGTAGAGCTTTGGTGAAGAAATCTTCTTCTAGTCATCAGAAAGCTCTGTTAAGTGGCATTTATAAAATTTCCCATCACAAACCATGGTCAGAATTTTCAGTGATGACTGAAAGCCTTAGGAGAGTCTTAAATGTCTTCGGGTTCATCAATTATAAGTTGTAATATATGATATTTTATTCCTTAAAAAATTGGTCATTCTAGTATGGCAACTCTGGAAACTTTCTTTTGAGCAATGTGGTTAACTAGAACATTCTTTTCCTAACCATACTCAGTATTATCAATCAATTTTCCATTATTTATTATAATGATGATGCAAGTATACAAGTAATTATAAGCACAATGATAAATATAATTTTTAGAAAATTTTTATAAGGGTTTATTTGAGGCAAATGACATATGCGAGAAAGCAAGATCTCAAATGCTTCAGAGTGTAAGTTTTGCAGCTGATTAATATAGCTTCTTGAATGCTAACTGTAACCCAGGTACTGTTTGTTAAATACTTTGTATATATTTTCTTCAATCATTTCAACAACCCTATTAAATCAGTGCTATTAATCCTATTTAACAGATGAGGTTTGGAGAGATTAAATAAACACCCAAGACCATACAGGAAGGAACAGAGATTCCATGTTCTGAACCTCTGTGCACACCCTCTTCCTATTGCAGCATGACTGGACACCTACCCTGGTGGCAGGCTTTGTGAGTGTGATTATAGGGGACTGGCCCTGCTTTCAGGTCAGCTGGGGAGATGGCAGTGCATAGAGGGGAAAGGAAGCAAAGAACATGCTTGAGGTTCCTTGCCATGTAAACCACTCAGAGAGCTAAGAAGTGATAGAGCCACACAGTATGTGTGTGTGTGTGTGTGTGTGTGTGTGTGAATGAATGAATGAATGAATGAGGGAGGTTTCTGAAAGAGGGGCAACTTAATTTGGACCCTGAATAATGCAAGGCAGATGAGGAGGTGGGTGAGGGCTCTGGCTGGGGCCCAGAGGACCCATAATGGGGAGGGAGAGAAGGCTGAAGAGGTAGCTCAGACAGGTATTGGATGCAAGCCCTCATCTCAGCTTGGTCCAGGTGAACCCCACCCAGCAGCATCCCTGCAGGATTCCAGGGACACTCAGATGGGCCTGGATTCTGTGGTAGTTGACAGGGACCCTGCAAGAAGGACTAATCCAACAGAGACATCCCCGAAGGCCACATGGGAGCAGACCAGCATAGAGGCCTGGTGCTGGCGGGGGCAGGGGAGAGATGGGGGCCCTGTCCCAGAAGGCGTGGGTGGAGCCTGTTGGCAGCTGCTTTGTCATCACCGAGGCTGGAGTTACTGTGTACGACACACTCATCGTACTAACCTTAATCCTCCCACAGGCCTCTGGAGCTTCCGGTAGCACCCAATGCCTGTGCAATTCAGCCCCACAGAAGTTACAACTCCCTGGGGTAGGCAAATGCCTTTTGGATTTCCAAACTGCAGATAAACTCTGATTCTGTTGGCCTCCCAGGTCAGGACAGCAGTGCATGTGCCACTAGGATCCAGCATGCAACCTGCCCAACACCATACCTGGCACAGGATGACTCTGGCACTGGTGACAGGGCATGACCATGCCAGGCTGGGGAGCTTCATTGAGGAAGGGCATCCCTGAGCTTCTGTGTATTTGAATCAGGAGATAACCCTGGCCCTATCGGGGTACTAGCTGGATGCTTCTTGCCCTGTGAGAACATGCGCAAGGTTGTGCCTGTGGACCCTTTGGTGGGGATCCAGGATTGAGAACTGGTGTTCTGTGCCCCTTGCCTTGATTCAGTCTGAGCTGAATGCGGTCGGCCTTGTGCCTGGGGGCTCGAGCCCTCATGTGCCTGGTCTTGATTGCTAGGGAGATGAAAGTGTCATGAAGGTTGGTCTCCTGGGTCCCCACTTACCTGCTCTAGATCCTTCACTAGGGCTGTGCCCATAGGATCCCAGAATTGCCAGTGGGTTCCATGAAGCTGTCAGTTAAACCAATTTCTTGACATGATTACTCCAGAAATCAAATAATTAAGAAAAAAAAAGCCTTCAAACAAGTTAGTTAAGGGACTGAATTTCCTGGCTTTCCCCTTCATCATGCAGACAGAGCTGTCTCCTGAGCTCTCCTCTGCTTTCCATTCACAAGCGTCACCTGTGTCCTTTGCTTGGCTGTGCCACATGCTCAGATGGTGTGGCCCAACTCAGCCTGGGCATGGCGCTCTTGTCTCAGGCTTGCTTTCCCATCCCACTGGTCAGGGATGGACCTGCAGCTCCTCCCCATGGCCTGTCTCAGTCCCCCCAACCTCCGCATAGTGTGCCCCCAAGTGTGTCCCAGAGATGCAGAGAAGCTCCTTCCTGTGCTCGACCTGGTGATGCTAGAGGGCCTCCCCGGTCGCTCCCTCCACACCTAGGACAGTCCAGCCCCACATCCGTGTTATAGGTAGCAGCTGTCTACAAGTGTGTTGTGATCACAATGCTTTTCCTTGACAAATTTTTTCTGTATTGTCTTTCAATAGAAAATCAAGGAGCCCAAAGTGAATAAAGAGAGTCTTTCCCCCACCCCCAGTTTTATTGAGCAATCATTGACATACATCGCTGCGGAAGTTTAAGGCATACAGCAGGATGGTTGATTTACGCATGTGGTGAGATGATGACCACACTAGGTTCAGCTACTACCCATTTTCAAATACAATAAAAGGAGAAGAAAGAAGAAAAAGAGAAGAATACTCTCCTTGTGATGAGAGCCCCTAGGAATTGCTCTCTTAACCTTTCTATGCGTCACATAGCAGTGTTAGCTGTAGCTGCCATGTCGTATGTTGCATCCTCAGTCCTTATTTATCGTGTGACTGGAAGTTTGTATCTTTTCACCATCTTCTTCCAATTCCCCCTCCACCCCAACCTCCACTTCGGGTACCCACAAGTCTGGTCTCCCTCTCTTTTTGGGGTGTGTGTGTGTGTGTGTGTGTGTGTGTGTGTGTTAGATTGCACTATTAAGTGAGATCATACAATATTTATCTTTCTCTGTTTGACTTACTATATTTCACTTAGCACAATGCCATCAAGGTCCATCCATATTGTCACAAATGGCCGAGTTTCCTTGTGTTTTACATGTACCACAACTTCCGTACCCATCAGGGAACACGTAGGATGTTTCCATGTCTTGGGTATTGTAAGTAACGTTGCTATGAATATGAGGGTACAGGTATCTTTTCAAGTTAGTGTTTTCATTTACTTTACATGTATTTCCAGAAATGGAATTGTTGGATGAAATGGTAGTTCTATTTTTAAGTTTTTGAGGGTCCTCTGTAACATTTTGCATAGCAGCTGCTCCAATTTACAATCCCATCAGCAGTGTATAAGCATTCCCTTTTCTCCACATCCACACAAGCATTTGTTATCTCTTGTCTTTGATGATAGCCATTCTAAGAGGAATGAGGCGATATTTCATTGTGGTTTTAATTTGGATTTCCCTAATGATTATTGATATTAAACATCTTTTCATGTACCTGTTAGCCTTTTGTATGTCTTCTCTGGAGATATTTAGTCCATTGGCCATTAAAAAAATATTTTTTTTTTGCTATTGACTTGTATGAGTTATTTATATATTTTGGATATTAACCCTTATTAGATTTATAATTGCAAATATGTTCTCTCATTCCTTAAGTTATCTTTTCACTTTGTTGATGGTTACTTTTGC
This sequence comes from Lyroderma lyra, assembly GCA_004026885.1. Taxonomy (NCBI): domain Eukaryota; kingdom Metazoa; phylum Chordata; class Mammalia; order Chiroptera; family Megadermatidae; genus Lyroderma; species Lyroderma lyra. Next base: position 51,137 of record PVJL010002849.1, on the reverse strand, counting down.
TGTGCAGAAGCTTTTTAGTTTGATGTAGTCATACTTTGTTTTTGATTGTTGCTTGTGCTTTAGGTGTCATATCTAAAATTTATTACCAAGAACCATGTCAAAGAGCTTTATTCCTATGTTTTCTTCTAGGAATTTAATGTTTTCAGGTTTTAAATTTAAGTATTTCATTCATTTTGAATTAATTTTTTGTGAGTAGTATAATTTTTTGGGTCGTTTTATTCTTTTACAAGTGCATATCAATTATCCTAGCACCATTTATTGAAGAGAATGTCTTTTCTCCACTGAGTATTCTAGGCTCCCTTGTCAAATTTTAGTTGCATGGGTTTATTTCTGGGCTCTCAATTCTGTTACTTTGGTCTATGCATCTGTTTTTATGCCAATACTGTGATATTTTAATGATTATTGCCTTATAGTATACATTAAAAGCAGGAAGTGCTTTATTCTTCTTTCTCAAGATTTCTTTGACTATTGGGGTATTTTGTGGTTCTATATAAATTTTGGGATTGTTTTTTCTACTTCTGTAAAAATGCCATTGAGATCTTGATAGAGACTGCATTGATCTATAGAAGATTTTTGGTAGTACTGACATTTTAATATTAAGTCTTCCTATCCGTTTATTTGTATCTTCTTTGATTTCTTTCACCAATGTCTTGTCTTTTTCAGAGTAGAGATCCTTCATCTCCTTAGATTTATTCCTAAGCATTTTGTTTTTGATACTGTTGTAAATGGGATCAATTTCTTTATTTCTTTTTCAGAAAATTCGTTGGTGTATTGAAATGCTACTGATTTTTTATGTTAATTTTGTATCCTCCTACTTTACTGAATTCTTTGATTAGCTCTAACAGTATTTTGAGTCTTTAGGATTTTTTACATATAAAATTATGTCATCTGCATGTAGAGATAATTTTATTTTTTCGCTTCAATTCTAATACCTTTTATTTCTTTTTCTTGACTGATTGCTCTAGTTAGGACTTCTAGTACTATGTTGAATAGGAGGGGTGAGAATGGAGACCTTGTCTTGTTCTTGATCTTAGAGGAAAAACTTTCAACCTTTCACCACTGAATATAATGTTAGCTGTGGGCTTGTCATACATGGCCTTTATTATGTTGAGATATGTTTCTTCTATGCCTAATTTGTTAAGACTTTTTATCATGAATGTTTGTTGAATTTCGTCAACTAATTTTTCTGTGTCTATTGAGATGATTATGTGTTTTTTTCTTTCATTATATTAATGTGATGTATCACATTAATTGATTTGTGAATGTTCAATTATCCTTGCTTCCCAGGGATAAATCCCACTTGATCATGGTGGATGATCTTTTTAATATGTTGCTGAATTTGGCTTGCTAGTATTTTATTGTGAATTTTTGTATTTGTGTTCATTAGAGATATTGACTTGCAGTTTTCTAGTAGTGTTCTTCTCTGGTTTTGGTACCAGGAGAATGCTGGTCTCCTAAAATGAGTTTGGGAGTGTTCCCTTCTCTCTAATTTTTAAGAAGAGTGTGAGAATGATTAGTATTAGTTCTTTAAATGTTTGGTAAAATTCACCAGTGAAGCCAATTGGTCTTGGGGTATTTTGTTTTGTTTTGTTTTTGGGGGGGATTTTTAAAAATTACTGATTCAATCTCTTTACTAATAATTGAAATATTCAGATTTTCTATTTCCTCCTGATTCAGTCTTGGTAAGTAGTATGTTTCTAAGAATTTTTCTGTTTCTTTTAGGTTGTCCAGTTAGTGTATATTTGTTTATAGTAGCTCTTATAATGCTTTGTATTTCTGTTGCATCAGTTGTAGTGTGTCCTTTTTAATTTATAATTTTCTTGATTTGGATCCTTCCTCTTTTTTCCTTGGTTAGCTAAGGGTTTGTCAATTTTGTTTGTCTTTTCAAAGAACCAACTCTTATTTTGGTTAATATTTTCTGTTGTTTTTCTGTTTTGTAGTTCATTTATTTCTGCTTTTTAAAAAAATTATTTCCTTTCATCTCCCTACTTTGGACTGTTTGCTCTTTTTTTTCTAGTTCTTTAAGGCATAGAGTTAGATTCTTTTTTGCTTCTTATTGGAGGTTTTGTTGCTATAAACATCCTTCTTAGAACTGCTTTTGTTGTATCCCACATGTTCTTGTATGTGGTATTTTCATTTTCATTTATTTCAAGAAACTTTTTTATTTCCCCTTTAATTTCTTCTTTGATCCATTGATTGTTCAAAGGAGTGTTGTTTAATTTACATGTGTTTGTGACTTTTACAGTATTCCTCGTTACTGATTGCTAGTTTCATGGCACTGTGGTCAGAGAAGATCTTGGTATAATTTCAATCTTTTTTAATTTGCTAAGACTTTTTTTGTGGCCTAACATATGGTCTATCCTAGAAAATGTTCCACATGCACTTGAGAAAAATGTGTATTCTGCTGTTGCTGGATCGAATGTTCTGTACAAATTTTCTAGAGTCATTTGATCTATAGTGTTGTTCAAATCTGCTGTTTCCTGATTGATTCTCTCTCTGGATGACCTATCCATTGTTGGTAGTCAAGTCCCCAACTATTATCACATTACTATTTATTTCACCTTTAGCTCTTAGCTCTGCTAGTTTTTGCTTTATATATTTAGGTGCTCCGATGTTGGGCACATAAATATTTATAACTGTTATATCTTCTGGATGTATTGACCCTTATCATAATATAATACCTTCTTTGTCTCTTCTTACCATTTTTATTAAAGTTGATTTTGTCTGATATAAGTATAGTCACCACATCTTTTTTTTTTCAGTTACCATTTGCTTGAAATGAATTTTTATATCCCTACACTCTATGTGTTCCTTTAATGCTGAAGTGAGTCTCTTGTAGGCAGCATATTGTTGGGTTTTTAAAAATAATCTATTCAGTCATTCTATGTCTTTTAATTGGAGAATATAATCTGTTTATGTTTAAAGTAAGTATTGATAGGTAAGGACTTACTGTTGCCATTTTGTTATTTATGGTTGTTTTGTAGATCTATTGTTTTCTGCTTCTTATCCTGGTATCTTTTTTTTGTGTTTGATGTGTTCTGCTATCAGTATGTTTTGACTTCTTTATTGTGTTCTTTTATGTAATTACTACAGGATTTTTCCCTGTGGTAACAAGGTTTACATAAAATATCTTAAAGTTATTAACATCCTATTTTAAACTGATAACTTAACTTCAATAAACTTTACACTTTTACTTATCCTCTCACATTTTAGAAATTGCTGTTACAATTTATATGTTTTTTACATTGTGTAACTAACAACAATTATTGTAGTTATGGTTATTTTTACTATATTCTTTAAAATCTTTTTTAACTATAGTTTTAAGTGAACTATAAAGTGCGCCCCTGTTATATTGAGGAATTAACTATGACTATATATTTACAATTACCATGGAGATTTATACTACCTTTATATATTTTTATCATGTTAATTAGCATTCTTTAACTTCCATTCAAAAACTCCTTTTAGCATTTTTTTTGTAAGGCAGGTCTGGTGGTAATGAACTCAGCTTTTGTTTATTTGGGAAAGACTTTATCCCTCCAGTTCTGGACAGCTTCTCCAGGAATAGAATTCTTGATTGAGTTTTTTCTTTCCAGTATTTTGAATATGTCATCCATTCTTTTCTGTACTGAAAGGTTTATGCTGCGAAATCTCCTAGTCTTATAATGGTTCCCTTGTATGTAAGCTCTCTCTTTTTCTCCTGCTGCTTTTAAAATTCTTTCTCTGTCTTTCACTTTTGACAATTTAATTACAATGTATCTTGATGTAGTACTATTCAGGTCCAACCTTTTTTTTTTTTTTTTTTTTTCCCTAAGCGATTTGGATGTCCATTTTTCTGTCCAGGTTTGGAACGTTTTCAGCCAATATTGCTTTAAATATACTTTCTATCCTTTTCTCTTTCTCTTCTCCTTCTGGAATCCCCAGAATGTGAATATTGTTTCTTTTCATTGTGTCTTCTAAGACTCATAAACTTCTTCACTCTTTTTCATTTTGTTCTTCTGACTAGATAATTTCCTATCCTCCAGGTCACTGACTTTTTCTTATGCATGGTCAAGTCTGCTTTTGAAACTCTCTATTGAAAAAAAATTGTTTTTGATGGTCACTGTTTCCCTGTCAAACTTTTCATGGTGTTTTTTATGCATTGTTGTCCTGATTTCATTTAGTTGTCTGTCTGTTTTCTTGTAGTTCACTATACTTCCTGAAGAGGATTAATCAGAATTCTTTTTCTGACAGTTGATAGATCTCCATTTCTATAGGGTCAGTTGTTGGAGCTTTATTAGTTTTCTTTGGTGGTGTCATGTTTTTTTGTGATCCTTGACTCCTCATGTTGGTATCTATGCATTTGAGTAACTGAGCTCCTTTTCCAGACTTTATATGTTTGCTTTGAAAGAGATAGTTTTTTACTCATCAACTCAATTTGGGTTTCTGGTGTGTCTGCTGGTAATGTCCTTGGGCTGGTGGGGCCTGCTATTATAGTCATTTTTAGGCCAGGCAACTGTTTGAGCTCTGAAGTTAGGGATGGGGTGTGTGTCACTGGCTGAGAACAGTTAAATAGGACTACTGGCTTGGATCTTTGCCCATATAGAGTGGTAGGATGGGCTCCATGGTTGCTTGAATGCTCTGGTCAGGCTTACTAGATGATTGGGACTGAGTACTATATTCAATAGTAGATGGGTCTATGAATTTGCTTCCCTGCCCTGGGAGGGCAGCAGGACAGGAACCAGCGCCCAAACAATTAGTTGTTTGGGGCCCCCAATCAGGCAAGAATGTGCACTGAGTTCCCTGGTCAGGTGAGGCCACTGTTTTGCTTTGTGGACATGGACAGCTATGGGTTATGCTCGCTGTTCAAGTGCCACTGTGTGAGCAGGGCTGTTGGATGAGCTACACAGCTTCCCATGTGCTCTGGTCAGATTCCTGGGTCCAGCAGGCTGGAGGATATATTTAGTGGTGAGCAGGGCTATGAATTAGATTCCTTGCCCAAGCACAGCAGGAGAAGCAGCTCTAATGCCAATAAAGCTTTTGGTTTGTTGTCTTAACTCAAGCCAGCCCAGGCCCCAAATTCCCTGACCAAACAGGTCTACTTGCTTTGCTCTGCATGCTGTTGACTCTGCCTGCTCCTTGGCCTGAGTGCTCCTGGGCTGCACAGCTTCCTGGAGTTGTCTCCAGTACTTCTGGTCATATGTGGCTAGTAGTGGGTTGCACTGCATTTCAGCTCTTGCCTAGGGTGGGCAAACTTCTCATTTAGGGATCTGAATCAGGCAGATCTGCATCCTGCCAAGTCCCTGGTCAGAATGTGCCCCTGATCAGAATGTGTCCCTGACTTAGTCCTACAGATGAGCACATCCTTTGGTTGGGATCTTTCCTTGGCACTGCAGGTATGAGCTCGGTCTGGCAAGATCCATGTGATGGTGGTTGCAAGCTCCTCCCACTTCTCTGTCACGGTCAGCTTCCCAGTGGTTGAGTCCCAAGATTCCCTTGCAATCCCTGTTATGTGAGATCAGAGCAGGGGCTCTTGCAAAATGACTCATAATGCTAGGGAGGCTGGTCACCCACTGGGTTCTCTTTTCCCACTGGAGGAACTCGAGGCTCAGGGGAGACCTTGCCGTGTGGTGCTGTGCTGGCCAGGGGAAGGGGCAATGTGGAACTGCTTCTCTTACCCTTCTAATGTCGTCTGTCTTGGTCTCTGTGGTGCAAAGTGGGAGTGCTTCAGCCTCACTCTTGGGTCCCAGGATTCTCTCAGTGGTGATTTGTTATTGAATTGCTGTTAGTTGTTTTTCTTGGGAAGGGGAGCGAAGTCAGGTACAACCTATGTCATCCTTTTGTGGATGTCACTCCCCAAAGAGTGAAAACTGTCACTGTGCTAGCTGTGTGTCCCAAAGAAGCAGGGGCTCTGTTGGGCCTCAGGCAACTTTCCTTGCCTTGCCATGTGTCCCCTCCTCTCAGGGCCTTCTTCTCTGGAAGTCTACCAGGCTTGCTGTCCCAAGTGCCCACACCTGTGCCCTCAGTGAGCTCGCAGCCTTCTCCTTCTGCCTGGGGTCCTGCAGAATCTCATTTTCTGTTTCTATGGCAGACTGAGTCTGGTGGGGTTCCCTCACCAGAGATCATCTTTCACAGATGGCTCCATCTCCTCTCTGGAAGTTTCCCCAGGTACGGAGTCCTTCTTCATTCCACTGGCCCCTCTCTTTGGAGGCTGTGGTCATTGGCACACCTTGTCTGGTGTCCTACAGAAGTGTTTGCTGAAGAACAGTCAGATGGGCCTGCAATGACCATAAGTGGACAGGCATGGGATTGGTAGAGCAGGTCCTGAGGTATAATCTTGGCTTTTGTCTAAGTGACGGTCCATGGGGAGAGGGAAAGAGCACTGCTGAACCTGACCCTGCCTTTTCCTCCCCAGTCCCTCAAAGTTGATGTCTACGTGGGGAGCCCCTTTATAATGATCTAATTGGAATGGTGACGGATATAGCATTCTGCCATAGCTAACAGCAAGATTGGAATTTGAGGAGACACAGAGACAAATTACTACTGAATTTTCTTGCATCCATAAAAGCTTTTACTGTATAGTAATTTTCTATTTCTGTTGCAAGCGTATTTGCATATTGCTTAACAATTTATCTCCTGTCATTTGTCACATATTATCCATCTCCTGTTAATAAGCTAAGACAGGTCCTGTAAGACTTTGCAAGCCTCCTGTGCTCATGGTCAGCCCAGCTCTCCTGCTCTCAGGACCCTTCTGCTGTGGAAGCAGACAGGGCATAACGGGGCTGCAGGTTGGCTCTGTGTTAGGGGCTCTGTCTGCAGCTCTTCTGCTCCTGTCCCCAAGTAGAGAGATGATGGAGTCATGGCATGTTGTGTCCCCTGTTCATGGCCTTCAGAGGAAGCTCCTGTAACCCAGTTCTCCTTAAGTGGGAGCTGGGATCCACGTGCAAAAGGAAACAGCCCTGCTCTGATTCGACTCCTGGCTCTGGCCCCCAGTCTCTCTAAGACTCTGCCTAACTCCTTTCCCCACTGAAACTCAGTTTCCCCATTTCTAGAACAAGGATTCTAGGGCAGGGTTAATGAACCACTTCTTTTCTTTTTGACTTTATTTAAATATTAAAAACAGTAGCACCCTTTCTTCCAAACTAAGATTTCTATGGAACCCCACTATATAGAACAGGTGAGCTGCATTCGGGGGTAAGTGGAGAATGGGGTCCTGTTTTCCTGCTATTTCCATCACATGGAGTGGCCCCATGGGCACCTCCTGGCCCCTTGGGACACCAGGGAGCAGAGGAAAAAGGTGCCTGGTGTAACGTTCTGGTCCTGCCTCCTGCCTCGACATGCTGAGGCTCTGGGTTATCAGCACGTTTGTCCGGCACCTGCGCTGGCCTGGCTCTGTGCTCAGGCTGAGGTGCAATTTCATTTTCCAGCTCTCAGACTTAAGGAGTCTGCTCACTCTGAACCCCGAATTGGTAGGCGTAGGCTCAGTCGGCCATTGGTGGACAGAATTTGAGAAGAAAGAAAAATAGTCCATTGCTACATGTGTGATTAGATTTGCATAATTGAATTGAAATAGAATTAAAGGGTCATATGTTTACACAGCGATGCCTAACATCAGACTGCAGCGACGTGTACTCAGTACAAAAATGGGTTCCTCAGGGACACGAGCATATCTGCTTCCCAGAACCTCTGCAGGATCTGGAGAGAAGTTTCTGGGTGGGGGATGGCTTTGCAGATGCCTGTCAAGGGAGCAAAGTGGGTACTAAGGGCAATGGTGGAGTTTACTGAGCACGTCCTGGGTGCCTGGTCACGTGCTAAGTGATTTATCTGGATTTCCTTGTCATACCCTCACAACTTCTGTGATGTAGGCACTCTTATATTATTGTCCCCTTTTACAGATGAGGAAACCTAGGCTTGGAGTGGTTAGGTAGTAAGAGATGGAGGCAGCCCTCGAACCCAGGCAGCAGTACATAGCACCTGTGCTCCTAGCCTTTCTCTGGGGAACTGAGTGTGTGTGTGGGGGGGTTCCGGCTCTCTGATGGGAAAAATACACAGACATGTTCCCCTGTGCACCCTTCGTGAGCCATTCTGTGCTCTTGTGTTCCTGCTAACCTTTCCCAGTTTGATCCCTGTTGTTGTTTTGATCTGAAAATAACACGTCAAGTGGTACCCGTTGAGGATGTGTTCAGGAAAACCAGGATCAGCAGTGAGGAGTAATAGATTACTGTGCAGGACCTAGCTGTGTCCTCCAACACGGGGTCCATGCTCCCCAGCAATGCCCAGCACGCGCCTGGGAACCTGGGGCTGCCCTCGTAAACTGTGTGTTTCTCTGACTGGGTTCTCGTATTCAGCCCGACGTGTCCTCCCTGAGGCAGTCAACCTGGCGAAACCTTGACAGTTGTCATAATCACGGTGGAGACACTGACATTTGTCATTCCCATGAAATGTGCCTAAGGATTTGTATGTGTCTGAACTGGTAACATAGAGGCCCCTCATTCTCAAGGCTGCGGAGCAGCTCTGCCTTTTTGTCATTCTGACATCGTCTGTATCTAGAAGAGAGGCCGAATCCTGTGGAATTTTTAAAATAAGGGCTGGGAGTGACTTCTCCCTGATGGGCCGGCCACTAGATCCTTTCAAATAGTTTTCCACGTCACCTCATCTGACCCTTACAAAGCCCAGCAGGTCATGATGTGCCCTGTGTGTGCATGAGCAAATGGAGGCCCTAGAGGTGAAGTGACCTAACGAGTATCACACAGTAGCTAGGGCAGCAGGGCAGTGAGGAGAATGGCCCACCTGCGTTCACCCCCTGCTGTTGCCACTGTGTGTGGCCATGGTGGATTGGGGTGTTGTCTTGGGTCTGCACCCCATCCTGCAATATAATCACACATCCACGTCCTTGGCGTGGGCGGGTGCATACTTCCCTGTGTACGTTAGGAAAGCTTGCTCGGCCATCGGAATGCTAGTGGACATGATGTGAGCAGAGGCTGTCCGTGTGCTTCTTTGGTTTGGTTTGCTCTCCGGTGCTGCTTGATTTGTCATTTGGAAAGCTCACTAAGGACATGCTGATGCTTCAGCATGGACCACAGAGCGAAGAGCCCGTGAGTCTGGTATAGCTGAGCCCAGGCTAGATTAGCCAAATTGTAGCCGACCTCCAGGCCTGGACAAATAAATGTTTATTGTAGAAGGCGCGGAGGTTTTTGAAGTTCTTTGTTACGCAGCAGAAACTGCTTGGTACCAAGGAAGTCCTTGCTCGAGTAATTAACTCTTTGGAGCCTCCATTTCTCCATCAATAAAACAGAAATGCTAATACTAGGTTCTCACCTGGTTTCGGTAATCAGCACGAATGTCCCTATTGAGTCATTCTGAGGAATAAATGAGATGAGCTTCCTTGCCTAGAGCAAGTACTCAGAGCTTGGTTTGGTTTGGTGTTCTGAGTTGGCAAAGATGCTAATGCTGTTGGTGGCAGAGGGGGAGTGTCTGACTTTTGGGTACAGGCTGATTCTAGCCAGTTCTTTCCCTTGGCCCCCCTATCCCCCAATGGGCCTGGCTTGCTGAAGCAAGTGAAACCTGGCACGCATCCTTCAGGCCGGCCGGGGACTCCGGCTAGCCTGAGTGAGTGACATCATGGAAAGGCTTGTGGCGCACGCATTTTTATTCCTTTTAGTGATTCTAACTGCCATACCCTTCCCTTCAGAGAGGAAAAGGCTGGTCAGAAGGCTGGGGTCCGGGACCCTGGGTCCCAGTAGGTTCCAGACCTCCAGGACACCCCTGGCTGCCTGTCCTTCTGGCTGCTTTGAGAGTCTATCCGTCACGGTGCTGACATTGTCACCATCATCCTGGGAGAGGAGTTGGTGCCTTGGCCTCAGGAATAAACACTCTCTCTGGGAAGGCCGAGGCTCCGTGCCGGAGTGCTGTGGGGTTGTCCCCTCTGAGAAAGGCCCACCAGGTCTCACAAACTGCCCAGCTCCCCGGGCCTCATTGTACCTTGTAGTTATTGTTCCCTCCGGCCCAGGAGGGAGCTTTGGCTGTTCCTGGGAGCAGATTTCGAGCTCAGGATTCTCAAGAAGCTTTTTAGGACAGAGCTGGGACCTTCTCATTTTTCTCATAGCGAAGGCACCTCCCGTGTCCTGGGTACTGTCTCTGCAGGCGCTGTGCCGAGCATGCTCCACACATGCTCACACGTGACAGTCACAACCACTGCGTCACGTGGCACTATTTTTATTACTGTTTTGCAGAAGAGGAAATAGAGGCTAAGAGTAATAAAGAGCTTTGCCCAGGGCCACCTGGCTGATAAAGGGCAGAGCTGGGATTCGGACCACGGTCTGTGACTTCATGCTATGTGCCCTCTGTTGCCACAGTGATTGTCCCCGTCCATCTGCATCTGTCCCTCCTTCTTTTCCTGGAACCTGGTAGAGGAGGTCCAGGCCTTTAGCATGGTTGCTCTCTGCTATTTCTGGAAGTCTCTGGCTTCTGGAACCGTGCTCCTCCCGTTTTGCTGGGAGCCTCCTTGATGCGAGCAGGGTGAGTTATAAGTAAGGGGATAAGGTGGTTGTTTCTCTGTGTGGCTTTGACTTTGACAGTCTGGGGCCAGAGAACATCCTCCCTGCCCCTGTCTGGTGTCTTCCAAGGAGCTGTACACACAGTAGGTCCTTGATAAATCCCCACTGAGTTACGTCAAAAGGGAAGAAGAGACCATCCTCAGGATTGTGCTAGAACCCCACTGGAAATAAAGCTGTTACGGAGAGGGCGGTGCTCGGAGACCGGCCTTCAGAGCTGTCCTCTTTTGCTATCTCTCCTTCTGTGGTGGCAGGCACCGCTGCTGGGAGGGTGTGGGATGAGGCAAGTCCCCAAGCGTGGAAGGAGCTGTGGCGACTCCCGGCTTGTCCCGGCGTGAGGTGACTTTGCAAGGCTGTGCTGGTGGGTGGTCTCACAGCGTGGTCCAGAGGGTGGGGACCCTCCCTGGGACCGCAGGCAACTGGCCTTCGCTCTCCCTCTGCACCTGCCCATGCTGTGGAGAGGACACTGGAGGTGCCCACCCCTCATTAGCTGTTGATGTGCCTTGGGTTTTCTTGGTAAATTCATGCGAATGGGGGAGGCAGTGGAGACTGTACTTCCCATTGCTCCTGAAGGTGGAGTGTCACCCCGTATTGCGGGCCGGGGCCGGGCGGTGGGGGACAGTGTCAGCCCGGCCGGGGCGGGGGCGGGGCACCGCCGACTCCTCTGGGGCTGCCCCGTGTGGCGGGGGGAGCGGCTGCTCTGGGAAGTGGGGGGCTGAGCGGGGCAGGCTGGGCTCACCTCGAGTTCCCGGAGGGACCCTGGCCCGGCGGTGACCCCGCCTCCGCACTGACAGACAGCACATCTGCTCTCTGCAATGCCTGTGCTCTTCACTGACAGGAACAAAGAGGAGAGCCACACAAAAGATGTGCCCACAGTTGCCATGGCAGTTTCCAAGCCCCCCTCGCTGCCCTCCACTAATTCCTCCTCATCGGCCTGTGTGTCAGGTGCTGCAGCTGAGGTGGCGTGTGGCCTGGCCCGGGACCTCATACTAGCCTGTTGGAGGTCCTCTCCCACACAGGGTCCTCTGAGGTAGGTTCAGGGTCAAATTAGGCTTCAGGGGCTCCAGGCCATGGCTCGGAAAGTGCTACCTGTGAGCCTTACACACACCTCCACACACACGCACACATGCACACTCAGGCACAGTCACGCACCTAATGCAGAGAGACTTGGGGAGGTACTTGTCCCCAAGGGGCTGCCCAGCTAGGGTTTTCTTCTCATCCTTGCCCATCCCCTTCTTGCCTAACCCAGATGAATTAGAGCCACGTGAGGAATCTGTTTATCTGTTTGCCCTTTTATGTGTGTAGTGATTCACTCAACAGCTACCTCTGGGACCACCCTACGTCAGGGAAGTGTACAGTACCGAAATGGTCAGAGTGGGCCCGTGACAGAGGCGATGGGCACAACTAACACTAGGAGCAGAGCAGGATAAAAGGATAGGGCAGGCAAGGGACTTTGGGGCCTGGAGGAGAGGGAAACCAGGGCTTCCAAACACTTTAGGGAAGCTGAGGTGGGCCAAGGCATTCCAGGAGAGGGGACAGCATGAGCACAGGCATGGCGTCCAGAGGTGAGGCCTGTTTAGGGCTTTGTGAAAGCCCCCCCGGGGGCCTGCGAAGAGGCTGGTGGGTGTAGCAGGACCCCAGAACGACAGTCACCAAGACATCAGCAGGACCCTAAGGCAAGGCTCAGAGCCAGGCACCAGTCCTGTCCTCAGAGGCCCCAGACGGAGTCAAGACAGCCAGAGACCGAAGAAGTACCCCCACCCCCAATCCCCGCAGCCAGAAGTGAGTGGAGAATGTGGGAAGGGGAGGAGGTACCGTGTGGAGGTCGAGACCCTCTGGACGCAGACAGACCCGAGTTCTATGACCAGGGGCCCACCCTCAACTTCTTCGAACCTCCGTGCCCTCATACGAGGGTGTTCTCGTGGTTTTGTGTGTGCGAAGGTTAAATGAGATAATATATAAAGCTCAGGGCACAGGCTCTGTCAATAGCTCCCTGGAGGTGGGGCTCTGGTTAAGGCGTGGCTTTACCTCTGAGGCCAAAAGCCGGGAGCATCGGGTCATGATCACGAGGCTGTCCAGAAAAAATCCAGCGTCAGCGCCTCCCTCTATTGGTCACATTACACGGCTGCACCCTTTCCAGGCAGCCCTGGGGTGGCCATCCAAAAGCAAGCAATGGGCCCCGGGCTTTGTTCTGTAGGACGGAGAAAGCCCCCCGAAGCGGACCTCCACGTGGGCTGCCCACTGTCTTCCCTTCCGCACCCCCTCCCCCAGCTTCCCAAATTCTTCGCTCAGTCCTGGTTAGCAGGGAGGCGACGTCTGGTCTTGCTCCATCCGGGGCCTCTGGGGGCAGGACGGGTGCCCGTCCCCGAGCTGTGCTCCTCCCAGTGACTGCTCTAGAGGATGTGGCTGAGGTGGGGGCTGGACTTGAGTGTTGGGTTTGGTGCACTCAGCACCCCCCCCTACGGTGGGCACTGTCCTGTAAATCCTGGGTGTGGGCATGGGGCCTCTAGCCTCCGGTCTCTTTCATCTTAGGGGAGAGGACATTTGGGTGGAGCAGTGTTTCAGAGCCCTTGGAAAAAGTGATGACCTAAGGGAAATAAGAGCCCAGCCCACCTTTCCGTCTGACGTGCGACGGCAGGGGCCGTGCCTCCCTGTCTTTGAACTTGCAGTGCGGGGTGCTGGGGCCACAGACTGTGGATGTGAGCCATCGGGCACCTGGTATGTGCTATCATGATACTAGTTGGGGCCCAGAGGGGAAGATGAGAATGTGTGAGCAAAGTGACCTGCTGGTGGGCGTTCAGAAGCGGGTCGCTATGACGACGCCCGTGGCCATCCTCATGAGGAAGGAAAGGCTGAATACAGAGGGCTGCCATCCAGTGCCATAGCGTGGCGGGCCTGGCGGGCCGCTGTGCTCACTCCCCACGGCTGATGGGAGGGACGTGGGGGCGCCGAGCTGTCATCGGTGCCACAACACTCGTGGCTCAAGACAAGACGAACAGATGCTGGAAGAGAAGCAGAGTCAGGCAGCAGTGGGCGGGCGGGGGGGGGCCTGGGTACCCTCCTTCGTAGGGCTCCTGATTCTGGGCGTGTGTGGGAGAACATTGATGATGCCTGTCACCCCCGCTGAACTGCGAGCTCCGAGGGCGGGGAGCCAGCTTGAGTGTTACTCTCCGCTGTGTCCCTAGCACCTAGCCAAGTGCCTGGCACACAATACGTGCTCAATTAACATCTGCGAATGAACGTTGTCGGTGAGAGGCGGAGACCAGGGAATGTCTGTGGGGTCGGGGTGCGGTGCACGGATAATTGTGATGAACAAGGCAAAGGCAGCTTTAGGCTTTCTGGCGCAGCTGAGCCTCTGTAGTCCAGGGACAGGGTGATACAGATGGGACACTCTTTGGAGGGCAGGTCCACGGTCTTCTCTCCCAGGTACTCCTCCATCCTGGGCACGTGTTGAAGCAGTTAATGCATTTCATGGCTTTGCAGGGGATCAGAGGGGGTGCTCATCTGGGATTTGACATTGTGGGGGTGTCCACACATGACCCTGGTAGGGCTTGCTGTGCCTGGCACAGGACGTGTCAATGCATAGCAAGGCGGCCATCAGCGCCCTTGGGAGGACAGAGCTGGGGGAAGTAAGTCAATCAACTTACCAATAAAACAGTGGGTGACATTGACCCACGCTGACCCCCCCACCTCAAATATCCAATCAGAATTCCCTCTTCCCTCTGGGTGCAAACAGAGATGCCGTTTCCCTCAGGAGATGGGCAGCATGTTGTTATTTGGGAGGATGAACAAATATTTTATAATTGTCTAATTCGTATATAATTCCTTGTAATAAAATGTGATGATTATTGTTATGTTCTCATAAAAGGCTCCCTAATCTTCTAAATATAAATAGATGTTTTCTGTGCTTCAGAATGGTCCATCTTTAAAAGTTTTTTATTTAAAAAAATTTTTTTATGAGCATCAGTGTCAAGTTTGGCTTCTGCTAGCTCAGTGCTTTCCAGTGGGTCCGGATCGTCCCGGGAAGCAGAGGTGGTGGCCGGGTGGGCCGAGAGCCAGAGAACGTTCTCCCGAATGGAGAACCTTTCCACCTCCGCCAGGAATGTCATCACCCGAAACCAAGTATGTGGCCACTGTCCCCCACACTCACTAAGCAGTCACTGAGTACCTGTGTGCCAGGTACTGTTGCAGGTCTCCCGTCACCGATCTTCCCACACGAGGGTGACAGAGACATGAATGGAATAATCGTGCGATGGGACGTGATGTTACAGCTGTGACAAGAGCTGTGGCGGTGACGCGGGCTGTGAGTGAGGCGCATAGCACAGCGCAAGCAGGCGGCGGCGGGCCCGGCCCACTCAGGGCGGTCAGGAGGCCCCCGAGGAAGTGACATCTGAGTTGGTCTGGGAAGGATGACTAGGACTGAAGTGGACAGAGGGTGGGCGGAGCCCTCCAGGCCAAGGCAGCAGCAGAGGTGGGAGGGGTCTGACCTGCTGTGCCTCACACCCGGGGAGACACCAGTTCTACCTCTGCCCACTCCTGTGCCCAGAGCGGCAGGGATCTGATCTGGGGGCACGCGATGCTCGTGCCCCTGCTGGAGGGGTCAGAGCCCCCATTAGCCTCTTCTATCAACAGCCTCCAAACCAGTTTCTTTTTGTTCTGCTTCTCTACTTCTGTGATGTCACAGCTCTGGGGACTGAATCTGGCTCCTGTTGCACAAGCCCAGGCCTCTGCTCTCTCTTACCATCTTTCCCCTGGACTTGCGACAGTCTCCTCACCATCTTTCACCTGGAGGGATCTGCCCGTGGGATGAATCTGTCACATCATGCCCCTGCTTAAACCCTTCAGTGGGTTCCTGCCACCATGGATAAAATCCCCGCTCAGGCCCTGCCAGCCTCGAGCTCCATAAGTCCCCCGGCCTCTGCTGCACACACTCCAGACACCCGGCCTGCTCAGGCTGGTGGACGTGCCCAGCTGTCCCTCTCCTCGGGGTCTTTGCACATGCTACCTATTCTCCCTGGAACTCTGTCCTCACTCCAGCCTGACCCTACCCCTAATCCAGGGGTGTCCAACATTTTGGTTTCCTTGGGCCACATGGGAAGAAGAATTGTCTTGGGTCACACATAAATACACTAATGATAGCTGATGAGCTTAAAGGTCCGTGCATAATTTTTGTAATGTTTTAAGGAAGTTTACAAATTTGTGTTGGGCTATATTCAAAGCTGTCCTGGGCTGCATGCGGCCCGTGGGTGGCAGGTTGGACAAGTGTGCCCTAATCCATCTGGCAAGTTCCTTCCCATTCCATCCCTCCAGTTTTCAACTTAGGAGTCAGCTCCCGGTGGCCTCCCGGGCCCTTGATGTAGTTCTCCGCTATACTTGGCTACAGATGCTGGATTCCCCTTTGGACTGTAGACGCCACGAGGCCGAGCACGTGTCTCTCTTATTCATAGTGTCATGTGTCTTCAGTGTCTGCACACAGCAGTGCTCCGCAAATGAGTGAGTAGTGGAGTGACAGCTCGGGGTGGCTGGGTGCTGCCTCCTCCCCCTCCCGGGATGTCCCCAGAGCCCCAGTCCCTACGCAGGCTCCGGCTTCCTGTCGGCATTGGTCGCACAGCATCTCTATGCCACTCCTCTGCTTGTGCAGCGAGTCGGTCTGGGGGACAGGTAGCCCTCCTCGGGAATGTACCCCAGCCTCGAGAGGTCAGCCTCACGGAGACGGACGTGCGCAGGTCTCATGGCAGACTTGGAGTTCCAGGAAATGCAGAGATAAGGAGGAAAATGGTGTGAGGAGTCCATTCTCTGGGTTCTCAGCTCTGAGCACTTCAGAAGTCCGATGGGAGTCAGAGCCATGTCCGCGGTCACAGCCAGCCTGCTGGCGGGACAGTGGCAGCTGGGCGGGCCATCCATCTGGCGGGAGTCTGGCCTGAGTGTTGCCAGCTGTGCAGACCCCTGGGAGGAGGCATTAGGGACCCAGTGCTTCTGGAGGCTGTGACAGTGTCATACGTGGCTGGCAATTATGTATTTCGGATCCATTAAAGAATGCTTTGGCACAGGAGATACAGATTAGAAATGAAACTGTAATATAATTGAATTGCATTTTTATGGAAAGCACTACATTTTTCTCTAAATAAAATTCAGTAACAAAATTCTGTTTGCTTTTCCTCAAAAAAATGCCTTTCCAAATTGATTTTTCAGAGGAACTGTGCAAAGCAATGTGGTTAAGTAGAAGAGAGGTCTAAATCAGAGGCCTCCGGCCAGAGGTATGGCGGGCACATGATGGCCGAGCGCACGATACCTGGGCTCAGAGCCGCCCCGATTCCCAAAGCCCTCCTGGCCGGTCAGCTCATCTTTCACAGAACTCTCTGGAAGACGGCATAAATTGTGGGATGCCCCCGCCAGGGTCGAGGAGACGCGTTCTTTCTGAGAAACCCCACGGTAAGGGAGCCACAGGCAGGTGTTCGGAGAAACATTAGAAGGAGCAGAGATCAAGTTTAGAATTTGGAAATTGCTGGAGAAGAGGATGTGCAAATTACCATCTCTGTGGACGAAGGTTTGCAAAAAGGATTTTCAGCTGTCCATGCGTAGCTCTAGGCATTCATGTGAAAAGTCACCCATGCAGTCCGTCCCGCCAGTGTTTGCCCTGCGTCTTTATGTTGGGGAACATCTGGGTCACCACCAGAATTCATCATCCGCCCAGATGCTTGGTATTTCCTTGCCTTCGTGGGGCCAGCTGTGTGCACAGAGCAGGAACTGAATGTGATGCTTTCTCCCTCTAATAACTATAATCAACTGGCAGGGCTTCAATAACTGTAATCAACCACCAGGTACTTATTTATCCCTTATGCTAGGCATATGCAAGGCGCAAGAGACCCATGTCACGGTGCTTCGCTTCAGGAAAGAGGCGTCTTGTTTGAGAGTCAGAATCAATAAGCTCGGTGTACTTCGCCCTTGGTTCTCGCTTGCTTTAACCGTGATGTCCTTCCTGGGCGGGGGATGGGCACCAGGGGACACTGGGAAGATGGGACGCGTCTTGAGGCAGAAGTACACCCATGCCTTATGAGTGGGATTTAGGATAATGAATGGGAGGAGGTATGTTAAGTAGAGAAGATGTGGGAGTTCACCGCAGGGTGAATGTAGAACGGGGAAGATGAGTTCACTGGGGGGAGGGGAATGTGATGAAGGAGTTAGAGCACTGAGACCCCTAGCTTGACTGTTGCTGTGGGTCGAATTTCGGGGACCAAGAAACAGTCAGTTTGACTATGTACCCCGGGGCCAGATAGATAGGGGCCTGAAACCCTAA
Organism: Lyroderma lyra; assembly: GCA_004026885.1. NCBI lineage: Eukaryota > Metazoa > Chordata > Mammalia > Chiroptera > Megadermatidae > Lyroderma > Lyroderma lyra. Next base: position 33,308 of record PVJL010002849.1, on the reverse strand, counting down.
AGACAAGATTTTTTCCTTTCATTCAGGGAACTGGAGTTCACAACACGTAGCTCAGAGTTTGTGCAGGGGGCCCTTCCATCCATGTGCCCAGCACAGCTCTGGCTGTAGATGGAATAAGCGATGGCTCCCACACACAGACCCTCAATGGTACCCGAATACACCGATGCTCTTGTAAAAGGAATGCAACTTGATGGGAAGGATTCCCTGAATTTGAAGTGGCTGTTGGCATTACGGGTTGTCTCCAGCAATGTTCTGTAAGCCTACCCACTCCCTCTGAAGGGCAGGACTTAGTTTTGCTGTTAGAAACAGGACCTACTGCGTCAGAGGTGGGCACCACTGTCCTGGGGGAGTTAGCCCGCGAGGTGTTTGCACAAGGCGGGGTGGTCCCAGGCCGGCTGTGAAGTGATGGCTCGGGGCCGAGTCATGGGCAGATTGCAGAGGTGGGCGAGAGACAGCGGGCCAGCAGGGCCACTTGGGAGCAAATGTGGTATGAGGGGCCAGAAAGATGGGGCGTAGAGCAGGGGAAGACCTGAAGGGCAGAGGGAGGGGCCTTGGCGGCAGTGCTCTGCTCAGGGAGCCAAGCAAGGACATCAGTCAGGGCCCCTTCTCTTTCTCAGTGGCTTCTGCCTTCGGTGGAGGCTTTTATCACCCTGAGTAGGTGCTTGCCACCCTTGTCAGGAGATAAAGGACCCAGCAGTGTGAGGGGCATCCAGGGGTCCGTTTTTCTAGGCTCTGAAATTCGATGGCCCCTTGCCCACCTCACAGAGCTCAGCAGAATGCTGGGGGCCCGGCTTGGGGCTACAGCTGAGGGCGTTGGAGACCCTGTGGGGGACAGAAGAGAAAGTCAAGGGAAGTCAGCTGCCAGGGACAGGTTTCCACCCTGAAGACCATCACAACTGTGGGCCCTGTAATGTTTCTCATCCAAGTCACATGTTTACCCAGGAAGTCAGAGTAATTGAATTTAGAAAAAACGAGTTTCAAGTCAGACCTATTTATCCCCCTTGAAGGTTAGAGCCAGTCGTCTGGCTTTTGTGTGAGCTCTGTCTACAGGATCTGCGCCTGCCTCGGAAGGGCTGGGGCCTCGGAAGGGCTGGGTCCTCGGAAGGGCTGAGGCCTCGGAAGGGCTGAGGCCTCGGAAGGGCTGGGGCCTCGGAAGGGCTGGGGCCTCGGAAGGGCTGGGAGCAGAGAGGTGGAGGGCGACACTTTTCAGGCTAAGTCATGAAGCATTTTCAAATCAATGACAAAGCACAAAAACCTTTCTTTTTTTTTTGGCCAGAAAGAACTAGTTGTCCCCCAGCATCCATTCTCCTTTTTTTTCTAGAACCATCTATTTTCAGCTGGGGTCCATTTTGCAGGCTTCCTGACACCTGGCTCTGGCCATTTACCGGGTGTGGGACCGCAGAGGGTGGACACGGTGCCGTGAGTGGCTTGCAGATGTGCCCTTAGCTGTGTACCTTATATCCACCCCCCCCCCTTTTTTCCTCTTCCCTTCACTTTTCTGGAGTGCAGACACGGTGGGGCGACCCTGGAGGGCAGCCCCCTCGGGATGGAGCAATCAGGTAGAAGGAGTCTGACGTGAAGCCACCACGTCAGCCGGGACTGATGGTGCCCGCAGGGTTGTTCAAGAGAGAAGGCGACAGCTCCCTTATTTAAGCGGCTGCTACCCCGGGTCCCTGTGCACAGCGATGACATGGAGACCTTGTTTATACTCTTTCATTTGACAGTTGAATGTGTCCAGGCGTAAGGAAGACACGTGTATAAACAAAGCACCTTAAGGTCCTGGCAACTTAAAGCTGTGGGATTTGCCTTCCTGAGAGGGAGGAATGAAAGGTTTTCTGAAGACCTGCCGGGTTGCAATCCGTTTGGGAACCTCACCACCATGGGACTGCTGCCCGCCCCTGGGTGGTCTCCAGTCTCGCTGTGGGGACTCGCTCCGGGCTGAGGAGTTATCATCTCTTGCTTGATTGAAATGCACACTCTGATGGGGCAGGGGCTTTTTGCTCACCGCTCATCCCCACATTACCTTGCAGATAATTGGTGCTCAGTAAATGCTGACTGTCTTAGCATCCACAGAGCTCAAACTTTGTCTCCCCGCCTTGGGCCCCGTGGCTCCCTTCCCCTCATCGGGACTACACACTCATTTTTAAAAATCTTGCTATCACATAGATCACACCACCCAGTGCCGTCCCTTGTCCCAGCCTGTCATTGGCAGCATAGAGTCTACACATCTTGAGTTGTGACACATGGGGTTCCCGTTCCTCCTGTATGTGCTCCAGGGCTACAGGCTCAGTTCCTGGGACAACTTGCACCTCCCAGGCCATGGAACCCTGTCCTACACCCACGCCAGTGCAGGTTTGCTGCCTATGCACTTGCAGTGCCATTCCCAACGCCTTCCCCTGGTGGACTTCTCATCCTCCGAGACTCAGCCCTTGCTGACCGCTTCCCACCCACCACTGCCGCGCAAAGCAGGCCCTCCCTGCCTTGCTGCCCCATGACACAATCACACTTCCATTGCAAAATTTCCTTCCACTGATGTCACTTCTCTAGAGTGGGCCCATCTGTCACCATAGCTGCCTGAAGGCAGAGCCCAGGTTACCTTCACCGTAATTCCCAGCCCCTAGATCAGAGTAGACATCGATGAAAGTAACAAATGAGTCGAGTGACTCCCGTTTGCTGCTGTGCTGTAACCTGGAAAAAGTCATTTCCCCATATCCTTCTGGGCTCGGTCCCTTTGCGTGTGAAATGGGGCTAATGACGCCTTCTCCCCATCTCGTCGGGCCTTTGCAAGTGTTGAGGGAATGTGCACGGCCAAGTGTCACCTTCGGCATGGTATGGACATACACATGGGTTTTCCAGACTGTCATGCTGGGATGGCTTCTGAGCCACCTCCGACAAATAGGATCAGTTCTGACACTGTACCAACTCGACTGCCCGAGCATGGGCTTCATGTATTTGCACAAACACACATAAAGCACTTACTGCGTGCCAGACACAGGTAAGCCATTTCACAATAGTATCTCATTGACTCTGTCTGCCTCTCTCTGACGTAGGTATTGCACTTCCTTCACCCCCATTTTGCAGATGGGGGAACTGAGGAGAGGTAACAAATATTGCTTATGGGCAGAGCTAGAACGGAGGTCCGGACACAGGCAGTCCATACTGTTAACCTTTTGCACCTACTAGGCTTCCAAAGCTAGCAAGGGCCAGAGGGCTGGGGGCTTGGTCACGGCAAATGTGGGGCCGTTCTGATTGAGTTTCATCGGGCACCGCAGGAGGAAATAGAAACCCCGAGCAGAGGCCCCTTGGTGCTGGGTGATTTCGCAGTAATAAATGCAACCCTCTTAATCAGGTGATCTGACAACTGCACCATTTCCCAGGAAAATTATGCCCCTCTCAGAGTGATTGTGGGGAGAATAAGAAAAATAAATGAGCTGGGAGTATGCCAGAGCTGGTAAGCCCTAGGGACAGGGCTGGAATACAGCGAGGACAGGCTTTTTCAGGACAGGGGCTGGCAGAGCGATTGGGACCGGTTTCACACGCGTCGGTCACCGGGAAATCGTGGCCGGCCTGGCCCTTGCCGGCGCTGGTGCGAGCCCTCATCCTCTGGCCGTTCCAGACTTCCATGACCACAATGACTGGCCTAGAGCGGGTGCCTAATGTGGCTCGGATACCCACTGAGTGATCTGTGGGTGAACAAAGAGAGGGTGGGGGCAGTTCCGTCCCGGGTGGGGCTTGCTGAGGCAGCAGAAGGCAGCGGGAACCTTCTGGCTCTGTCATGAGGCGACAGCGGCAAAGAGTAACTGTCCCTTACTTCATCGGCCCAGCGTTTCACTGTTCCCGAGCTCATGGCACATCCCTTGTTTTATCTGCCGCATTCTGAAGTTTTATTCCTTCAACCAGTTCAGCTTTCCCAATTCAGCCACCAAGCACCTGGCCCCACGGTAAGCTGCTGTCTCCCTTCTGAGGTGCCATGTTAAATGTCCACGAATTTTGGATTGATTTGGAGGGGATAGAGTTTGTCATCTCAAAGCCAGATTTTTAGCAGAAGAAACGACACAACCAATCAGAAGAGTGGACCAGCCCATCCCTGGAGAGCTGCCGAGTCCCTGGGGGCAGGTCCTTGACACTAGAGGAGCTGTTGCCCTTGCCCTTTGGACATTAGAACTCCATGTTTCTGTCACCGCTGCTTGGCTGACCTTGCCAGGGCTGGGTAGGTCTTGTACCCTTGGTCAGGGGTTCAATGCTGCCAACCAACTACTGTTAGAGAAGAATTTTTTTGTTGTTGAAAGAAACATTTAAATTTTTTTATAAAGATATTTTTACTGATAGACTTATTGGGGTGACACTGGTGAGCAAGAGTTACATAGGTCCCAGGGCACCGTCTATGCGTTGCATTATGTGTGCACCACCCAGTGTGAGTTCTCTCTCCATCACCATGCAGTTGGCGCCCTCCCTCCTCTCCCGCCCCCTCCCTTGTTAGAGAAGAATTTGTAGGCTCTTCGGTACAGGCCCTCCGAGTGTAGACTAGAGCTCCATGGCTGCCATTTCAGTCTGTCACAGATATATCTCGTCCCTGGAGCTTCACTTGGGGAAGAAGCCTAATAGAACAATGAATGATAATTTGGGGATGTTCATTGCTTACAGCTGCCCCAGGTCATCTGTAAACTATGCAGCCCTCGATTACACCTGATGTCCTCTTTCCATGGAGCCATCTCTTTAGACTGCCACCACCGTGGGGATACCCATGTCCCAGCTAATGGTACCATGAGGGCGGTTTCCCATTTCTTGAGAGACTTCGAAGTCCCCTGGTTGAAGGTTTATATTCCACAAACTCAGTATCTCAGTGCTGGGTCCCTGGGTACTCGGAGGCAGAAAGACAGTCCAGGGGTTAGTCTTTACAGAGACAGTGTGGCCTCTCTTTGCTGAGCATCAGAGAAAGCAAGTGTCCCCTCAGTGGGATGCTACTTACGGCGGGGAGGCCTGCAGCGGGGGCCGGGCAAAGGGGAAGCTCAGGGCCAGCCGTCGCCTCTCTGTGCTTGGGAAGCTCAGGGCGGCCCAGACGCAGCGGGCGAGGAAGGGCGGTCCCCGAATCGCCTCCCATGCAACCAAGCAGTCGGGTGGGGGCCCATGCCCCGGCCCTCCTACGGATGCCCTCCGCTTTGCAACCCCTCGAGGTGACCTCGGAGGGTGGATGAGAGGAGAGGGGAAGTGGGGGTGTAGGCAGCAGCCGGACGGGCAAGGTGAGCATCCCGCCGCTGCCTTGTGCTTACCCGTCACTTTCAGCCCCGCACTTGGCATGTAACTGAAAACAAGACCTTCCCCTAACGCGGAGCTTAATGATCCTTTTAATGCCTGAGCGGCAGCGACACGTCTCTCTCAGCCTGTTCCCTGTCAGCCATGGGGCATTAAACCGGTGATAAAAATGCCTTTTCGGCATGGTCCACAAACTCACCAAGAGGCTCCTGGTAGCTGTATAGCCATCCAGCATGAAATCAAGAGGCCATCACCGCGGACGAGGTGAGATGAGCTGCGCACAGGAGCAATTAGCAGAGCCCACGTTCCGCTCCCGTCCTTCACCCTCTCCTTGGGCCGCACCCAGCGCCTGGGCCCCAGCGGGGAGCGCCCGCCCTGCAGGCCGGCAGCCCGGGCCCAGCTCCGAAGGGGGTGCACCGGCGGCGTTCTTGTCTGCGTTTGGGCCGGCTGACGTCCTTATTGCAGTGGGACGCAGCTTTCCTGACCTCGGTGGCCCCTGGGCACAAACGTCCTTGTTTGTGTTTTCAATCCAGAAAATAGAAAACATGACAGAAGAAAAGAAAAGGAAAGAAATGCCGACCAGTTATGAATATGCATGAACGGGACGCTGGGCCGAGCTGCCAGCAGGAGCCATTTATTCTGAGCGAATCGGACCTTGATGCATGGCCTGTGAGCGGGCCGACTTCTCTATCACGCACACTCGCTGGGCACGCTTGATGTATAGGGTGTGCTGGTGAGGATTTTTTCCCAATTAAAAAACGAACCGAGAAAAATCATTCATTTAACGACTGTGTATTAAATTTGCATTAAAATATCCGTTTGTCTATATTTATATGTGAGTTATTGAAAATGTGAGCTCATGAATTCTAATTTTTAAGATCACATGCCAAATATTGAAGATAAATTTTATTTATTTCTGCAATTAATTCTATGAGAACAAATCGCTCTAATTTACGGGATGGCAGATGTAACTGTCGGCCGGTGCCCTCCCTGCATAACAAACCTAACAGTCATCTTTTCTCATTAGGGTTTTACTGTGCCTGGTCTCAAGATATGCAAACCTTGGCTAGGTCTCTGTACCTTGTGCTCCCAACCACCCTCAGCAGACACACCTAGAAAGTGCTTGGGACCATGTCCAAACTCTTTTGTCTGCCTCTCTGTGATGTGCAAAGGCTTCACCTATATCCCAAAGGCTAAGCCAACATTTCTTCAAAGGATAGCTTGACATCCATCACTTGATGAGGAGTTGGTGACTTTTCTCTGTGGCCACTGCCCCCACACAGACCTTAACATCAATACCTGGATCATAAGGAAGGGACACTATGGTCAGCCGCTCCACCTGAGCACCAGGAGGTTTGGCCAAACTTAGAGCTTTGCAAATGCCCACTCTCTCTCTGCAGGAGGCCACCCCAGCTCCCTGGCCCACCCGTGCTGGGCTGGATCGTATGTGATGAGTGTTATAGGCTGCAGGGCGGTCAAGGCCAGTCAGGGCACAGTGCTGCTCAGGGCACATGAGGCTCAGGGATCCCGTTGCACGGTGGCAGTGACAAATGGCAGCTCAGTGGTATTATTCTCAGAAGCTCTGCCCTCAGGGCAGCCAAATGCTGTGGGTCATCACCCCGGTGCCTAGAACAGAACAGTGTGTTTACTGCAAAGGCTGTCTTTTGGTAGATGGCTGCACATATTACCGGCACTGATTATTAGAGAATGAGTAGTTTGCACACCTCTTGGGTTACGTGTGGGGCTTATGCCAGTTTAGCCATCACCTCGAGGCAGTCCCTGCCCTCAGGAGCAAAACAGGCAATGACACTGCAATGCAATGGGCACTGTGATCAGGGCCAGACCAAGGGAGTTGGGAGCAAGAGTGGGGAAGATGCTGCTCTTACTTGGGAGACTGACAGCTGACTGGGTGGCCGAGCTTACACTTGTACCCTGAAGGGTTTCACTATGTCAAGAGGTCCTTAGTTCCACTCTGATGAGTGTCATGTCTGTACAGGGGATGAATTGCCACACCCCCTCCCTTCCAGACACTGCTGTGCAGAAGATGACAGTTGGGCCAGGAGGAACTGTGTCATGCAGAGGGTCCTTCCACTGTACTGCCAAGTACAGTGTCCCCTCTGCAGGCAGTGCCGAGGCCTCTCTTCTGTGGACCCATTGTCAAGACGTCACTTTCTCCATGCTGGGAGCCCTTTTCCTGCAGGTGGCTTGCTGGTCCCATCCTCTGGGACCGATTCAAGGTCACCTTCAAGGGTAGTCATGGCCTTGACCTCCGCTACAGCCAAGGGGTGGCTTCCAGTGGTCTCTTCTATACAAGAGGGACTCAAGGCTGAGTCTGAATGCCGGATCCTTCAGACACCAGGCCTACCCTTTGTGGGATGGGGGGGTCATGGGTCATTAGTGAAACAGATGCTTTTCTAACACAGGGGCTTCCAGCAACTGGAACGTGCCCTGGCCTTGCTCCTCCCCCAGGGAGGCTCCAGATTGCTCCAGCTGATTAGCAGTGCTTCTAAAATCGCATTTTGTAACAATCAGCCCCAGGAACACTCAAGTCAAGTATGTCACGTTATCAGTGACGATTATCATGCCAAGTTTCCCCCACCCTTTTCCTTCATTAACAGAATGATCAGTCTCTCTTTGATTTTCAGAGTATATAGCACTTACATTTAACTCTAGAACATGTTAACTTACCAGGAATGGGGCACAGACTCAGTGGGGCTTCAGCCCTGTCCTTCTGGTGTTCCCAGATGGGCAGCATCTGACTAGGGCTGTTGGAGTCAGGAAGGGCTGTGACAGTCATCTGCTATTTCTCTGAGGGTACAGAATGTATGCCTGTGGGATGGGGTTTGCCCTGCTTCACTCATTACTCCTGTTCTGCCCTCACATCGTTTAGAGGCAGCCTGGGGAGGCAGGGGTAAGGGTGACCACTTGTCACAGCCTGCCTGGGGTCTGCCCTCCCTGGACATGGTTGGACATTTAGAGATAAAGCCAGAAGGAGGCCAACGCTGAGGCGCCTTCCCCGCCGGCTGCCTCTCCCGCCTGCATTTGCCCCTGTCCAGGTGACTGGTGCTGACCACTAAGTGAAAATCATCAGAGCATGAGAATTTCCTTAGGGAGATAGCCCATCACACCCATTTGTGGGGGCGTGCCTGTGTGGAGCTCCCCTCTGCCTGCCCTGGATGCCCCTGCATTGTCCAGATATCCAGGCCTTAGCAGTGAGGCCACAGCACCCAGTGGGGAAGGACTCTGGCTCTAGAGTCCCACAGATCTGTGTTCAGTTCTGCCTCTGCCTATGACTAGCTATATTGCCTTGAGCAAGTCATTCTCCTTGCTGAGCTTCAGTTTCCTCACCTGTAAAATAGGTGATGGACTGTATCTCTAGTGAGGATAACAGGAGGTAATGTACATAACATTACTAGCTTACCATCTGGAATGCTGTAAGTCCTCCCAGATGGTGGCTGTTGTGATGTCACTATTAATTTAGCTGTAGCCAAATTACTATATGGACATTGTGTCTACCCCTCTCTCTACCAGAAGTGGGGAAGGGGTTCCTGTAAGGAGGGGCCTTCTCCTGTGGGCCTGATATGGGTTTTTATTTGATAAATACGTGTTGAGGAGTCACTGGAGTCAAGTTCACTTATAATTATAGCTGTTTCTTGCCCTCAGTGAGATCCTAGAGGAGAAAAGGAGACTGTAGATCTAAGAAGTGGGGATTACATGCTATGGGAACCTCTGACAGAGGGTGCTTGCTTTAGGTGGAGAGGGGCCCACAGAAGCCTTCCTGGGGGAGGTGACAGGAGGCAGGGCTGGAAGGATGAGGTCCAACTCTTTGGGGAAGATACTGTGATTGGAGTTTCACTTATGGCCCCCAAACTCAGGAGTTACATGTCTGGTGGAAATCCTTGGTTCACAGGTGTCTCCTTTGCTTAGCTGCTTGCTTCTAGTGGGTGGGGGACATCATGTGCTGTTTATCTCCAGATTTAGTACAGAGGTTCATAGTAAGACTCAGTAGTGTTGAATACATGAATGAATATGAGAATAAATGAATGAAAATGTGAATGAATGAGAAAGCATGGAAACACATGCCATTTTGTGGAATGCAATCTGAGATTTATTGTATGGACTTTGGGGAGCCAGCAGAGATTTTTGGAAATGATTGTGATTTATGGAATCAAAATAAGAGACCTAACTACCACTCTGATATCCCAGCTTTTCTCACTGTCTTGCCTTTTCTGAGATATATCCATAACCAAACATATATCTTGCCTAGTCGTGGATACCACGGGGCACTACTTGGGAAGCTGGAGGCAAGAAACTACCCAGTCAGAGAGGGAGTGAGGGTGCCCAGGGCGGAGATGAGGAGCCGTTGCCATAGTCCAGGAAAATGGGGGCTGGGATCTGGGTCTCCTGGGAGTCAGAGGGGGTCAATGGGGCTAAGGGACAGGGGAGGACTAAATGCAGAGAGCTCCTGCAGAGAAGGGCTACTCCCACCCACTGAGGACCCGAGCAGATGCCTGCTCTGCAAACAGGTGATCCACTGTGGCCTCTTTGCTGCCATTCAGAGAGTTTACTTTCAGGAATTTCTATGTCGGCCTTAAATCAATTCAACCACTTTCCAGCTCTCTGAGTGTGTGTCCAAGAGGTTACCTCTTGGCTGTGCAAAGTGATAGGCCCATCTTCTGGGGCTTTTCAAAAGTCTGGGTGCCTAGATTGCTGGGAAAATCCTCAAGACCAGCATCTAGTCCTCAGGTGCTCAAGGGACCACAATTCCCAATGAGGGCAAAGGAGTGAATACAGTGAGCCTGAGACTGCCACCCTTAGAAAATTCTGTTTGCAAGATTGTGCTTGGGCATCTGGGAACTTGGCTGGTCCATAGTTCCCTGCACTGACGTCAAACTTTCCCTAAATGATAAAGGTGGGTCCCTTTACTTAGACTGTGTGTACATGGTAGATTATGCTGAAAACCTGCTTTCCCCAGGAGTCTAGAATTTTGGTGTATGCTAGACAGAGAGTGTCTGTGTGACCAGTCCCAGATGAAGACCTTGGCCTTAATGAGTTTCCTTAGGCACAGACATTGCACATGGACTGCTGCATTTTTCTTGCTGTGAGAAGAGTGAGCTCTGGGTGATCCCCTGAGACAGGGAGAGCATTAGGAAGCCTGCACATGGATTCCTCCAGACCCTGCATGTCGTTCTGTTAGAATCCAGCAGTCTATCCTTACTGTCCCGCCATAATAAATCCTAGATCCAAGTACGCTCTATGCTGAATGTCCCAGTAAATCACTCGGCAGGGGACTTCTGACAGACTCAATGTCACCAGCCTCTCTGCCCTTTTCAAGGCTGTGAGAGCCTAAGAACAAGGAGGTTGTCTCACATTCATCTCTGCACCCTCTTCCCTTCACCTGGGCCATCCATGTCATCCCTACCCAGCGGCCTGACGGGGTCTGGTTGCCCAAGGCCAGTTTGATGGTGTCGTGAATAAAGACAGACAAAATTTGTCTCACAGAAGAAAGTAGTAATGATCACAGCAATAGTAACAGTAACAGCCACTTCTTTCTGGACAGCACAGTGCCAAGCTCTTTGCCTCCAAACTGCAAAGGCCAATCGTCATCTCCCCACCCTCATCTTATGCAGCCTCTGAGTAGCCTTTGATAAAGGCGATCACAGCTTCCCACTGTCAGAGTCCAGTCAGGATCTGGTCAGGAAGACAGAAACCATGCCAGGGTGTTGTGTTTGGATTTATTGATTGTAAAGGCAGAAGGCAGTACTACCCCTGGAGCTGGGAACAAAGAGAAGGGATTGAGGTTATCAGAACCTAGAAGTTTGGAGGAGGGTTCTATAGAGCTGGGGAGCAGGCACTGCTCAAGTGGTGCTGGCATCAACTGCCATGGCCACGGTGAAAGCCATTGCTGGGGTGAGGCTGGTGGGAACAAGAAAGTCCCTCCTCCAGCCTTTTCACTCCCTCTAGTGCCACTATAGGCAAGTCTAGCAGGACTCCAGGTGGGAAAAGCGTACTGTCATCTCAAGTCCTAGATCTGACATCACAGGGCAGGATATAGACTAGAGGGTTAGGGGCTGTCACAGCTTATTCCCTGGCACATTCACCCCTTTGTTATTCAGCATCCATACGCACCCCATCATACACATCCATGAACTTCTGTACAGCCTTTGTGTTTGCCTAACAAGGTGCATCTATCCTTTGGACAGATGAAGGTGCCATCTCCCTGAAAAGGGGAAACACCAAAGCTCAACAGTCATTGTATCCACACCTGGTGAAGCTAATTATCCCTTTATTTCAGTTATAGTTCTGCATAACTAGCTGTGATGTAAAGACTAACTTTTAAAGTTAATCACCAGGAATCATTCCTCATAAGCAATACAGGAGAAAGGAAGGAAGGATGAGATTTATTGGTATACAAGGGTTGTCCGGAAAGTGTCCAGCCATATCCGTTCTCGTTATACTGACAGTGCCCAAATTTTTTCCAGACAGCCCTTGCATGCACAAGCAGGAAGGCCAACAGGCATAGCCATTACAGTCTGTCTTCCTGCAAGTGGTCGCACGTCGGAGTGGAAACTTAGAATTCTTTTCTCTCTGCCCTTTCCATGTTGCTTTGCCCTCAATTGGTTGGGGTTGTAAACCTTCATTCCTGAAGGTCTTAATCCACAACAGTCCTGCCTTTTGTAGGTTGCAGTTAGGCTTCCCTTAACTTGGGGTGGACATGGAGGTACAAGAGATGCCCCAGGGAACCCTCTGGGTTCCAGACAGTCCTTCCTGCCCCGTCTGTACAGCTGCAACCCCATTGCCCCTTGGCAAGCAGCACCAGTAATCCCAGGACAGCAGACTTCCGTCCGTTCAGGGGGCAGAAGAAGCTCCATTGGCCACGCAGCCGTCTCAGCTTCCAGTCCAGTGTGTAATTTTTGTGCCTCCTGGTGGACATTCTTCCCCTGAGTACCAAGACCTCTGAACCAGCAGAGACCAAAGTTGCAAGGATGGAAAGAATAAATTTTGTGAGTGGGTTATTAGAAGTAATGAGCTGAGTCACTCGCCTTTCCATCGCCTGGTCCCAGCCCCTGTGTTCTGGCTATGGGAAAACAGTAACATGTATTGATTGCCAATGCAGAACATATACCTCATCCTGTAAGTCAGAGCCCTAAGCTTTCTGGGTGTTGTCATGTCTGATGCCGTAACTCTTGGCTTTCTACTCTTGGTCCCCATCACCCTAACCCAACCTGCTACTTTTCAGTCTATTTTGCTGGCTCCTTCTCTTCTCACCAGCCTCTAATTATTGACTTATCCAGGCCTTAATCCTTGGTTGGTTTCTTTTATAGCTACATTCCCTCTCCAGGTGATCTCATCTAGTCTCAGGGCTTTAAACGCCTTCTATACAGTGATGATCTCCAAATTTACATCTCCGGCTTTGACTTCTTCCTCCAAAATCCAAACTCATATATCCAACAATCTACTCAATAGCTTCACTTGTATACTGAATAGGCATCTCAAAATGAACATGTCTAAACTGTACCCCGAACTCTTCCTCTGGACACATGCATTTACCTTCCCAAGTGCTCATACACTGTCCTGTCCTTCCCCCAGGGTCCCCCACATCAGTTCTTTGTACCCATACTCATATGGCTGCTGCTCAGATCTATAATTTTGGGATTATCCTTGCTGTTTTCTCTTTCTTATACTCCACCTCCAAGCCCTCAGCAAATGCTATCATCCTCACCTTCAAAATAAATCCAGAATCTGACTATTTTTCTAGTGCTCTACTGCCAACACCTCCCAAGCCATCATCATCTTTTTTTAATCACGTACTTAATATCCCTTTAACTGATCTCCCATCTCTGCCTCCCTAGAGTTTATGCTCAACACAGTAGCCAGAGTGATCCTTCTGAAAAGGTTTCTTCATGGTTCTTATCACCACCCAACATAACCTACAATCATTTTTTTATTATCTGTCTCCTTGCATTAAAATGTAAGCTACATGGGAATTGGGACTTTATTGGTTTATTTATTGCTATCTCTCAGCATCTAGAATAGTCCCTGGCACACTGTAGGTTATTGTTATTCATTTGTTGAAAAAATAAATGAATAAACACATCTTATTTAATCCTCACAATAACCCTTTGTTTGGGGACATTAAAACTCAAAATGATGAAGTACTTAACTAAAGTCACCTAGCTATCAAGTAGCCAATTCATGATTTGAATTTCCTCTTGAGTCCAAAGTTACAGATCTTAATGCCCTGTCAGATGCTCCCATGTTTGTGCCCACCTCCTGGTCTGCTCCGGACCGAAGGGAGCATGTTTCTAGGATTGAAAATTAAGGCTGTAAATCTCCATTTATAAAACTCTGCTTTCTTCAGTTGCAGGATATGCTTCCCAAGTCGTTGATTGGTACCTCCAGGGGATGGGGTCCACTTCACTCTTGCACTTAATGGTCTTTGCACACTAGACTTCTCTGGTCCCTAAGTGGGTCCTCCCTCTCTAAGGCACAATGCAGTAGAGACCTCATGTATCATTAATGTGCTGTCATGTGGGCAGAGCAGGTCGAGACTTCCCTGATTCCATATCCACATCCACACAAGAGCCAAATCGTGGACAACCCACTCAAGACATGGGTCTCTTCGATTTGCCTCCCTAGCAAAAAGAATTCTTCTTAGCAGAAGAATTTTTATTTAAGGGGAAAGTAAATGTTTTCTGGATAAAGACTGATGTATATGAGACTGACTCTTTATTTGAGAATTTCAGCTTTTCAACAGAGGCACCATTTGTCAGTTTCAGTTTCAGTTTTATAAGCATTATTTTTCCTGAAGACTAAATTTGTGTGAGCACGGATGTCCTAATGAAACATGACATTTTCCTCTATTAAACATACCTTCTCCGGGGAAGGGTTTTAAAAGAGTTCATAAAACTTCTCATGGCATTTGGGGAAGCACTTCATTGTATCTATAGATATCTGAAAGCAGGACTAACGATCTCATGGTGAAAAAGTACTCAGAGTAATTGAAACTATTAACATCGAGAGACTAAACAGAATACAGAATTAGACAAGACAAGTAAAAGCATACACACGGTTTATCCCCTTCCAGTTTTTGATAAGGGGCTGTCTTGCAAATATAAAAATTTCCTTTTAAATGTTCACAATTTAATTTTCAGGCTGACACAAACTTGACTCATTTTTATCCTAATAAGCCCCAAAGAACAATCTATATTTTAAACATCTGAGCCTGTAGATTTAGTCATGGTATTCTTGCATCTTTGTGTAATAGGAAATTGGTAATATTAATACTAATGTATTTTGCTATTAAGCTCCAAATTGGTTATTATTCACCTCTTTGTAAGGCAGAGGAGAAGGCTTTTCTAAGAAAAAAGGAAAAATGTAGGGAGAACTGTTATATTTCAAAGCATTTTTGAAGAACTGGAATCTTGAAAGAAAAAACTAATTAATAAAATGTCTCATTAAAAGTAGGATTATTTTCAGAGAGCTAAGAATACATGGAATTTAAAGTGTTCTTAACAAAAGGTATTGTTACAGGGTTTCTTCAGCTATCTGAAAGCGATTGAGAAGTAACCAGAAAAATCCCAGAGGTAGTGTTAGTCCATGGGCTTACAAAGCAGTAAAGAAATGTAAAACTCATTTTTCCATACTAATTTCAATGTTAGGTTTAAAAAGTAAAACCTTTGGGATAAGACATTTCTTGGTGAACAAATGTGATGAGCAGATATCAAGTCTCTCACCCACGATTGTATTTTGCTTTGGTCTCTAAAATGCGTCATATCCTCTGGTCCAGGAGATGTGAAACGTTCTATTTAATCCGTTCATACATTTGAGGGTTCCCAGTATCTCAGGTTTGGTCATGGAGTCTGGGTGGGGAGCGGTTGTGTCTGGATGGGGAAGTCACCAAGGGCTGGGCCCAGGGTCTCTCAGACTCGCCCCCCTCCCTGCCACCCCCTGCAGTCCTGTTAGGCCTTGAGGCCACACCACAGGGCTCCCCACAGCTGGGCCTGCCAGTAAGGAGGGCCGGCTCCCTCCTGGCCCTCTGTAGTCCCTTGAGAGGTTCACTGAGATCCCCTCAGGTGAGATAAGGAGGCTCTTCTCACTGACCCCCGCCCCCAATTTTTGTGTATTCCTCATTTTCCTATACCCCAAATCCCAGCCAATTTAGGGTAGTGGTGACGGATTATTTTGCAAACCAGCTTTTAAGGGTTAATGAAGACTTGGGGCCTGAGGCCAGACTTGGCCCAAGGCTCCCGCTTGGCCCAGGCCAGCGTGGTACCCAGGCCCTCTCCTTCCCGCCAGCAGGCTCTGCACCGTGCTAGGCATTGACTGCAACCAGCTCTAACGCTGACACAGCAAATCATCTCATCCAGCCCACAGAAGCACTCCCGTGGGTCGGTGGCATTAGCCTTGTCTGGATGGGAAATGGGGGCTGGGAGGCGAGCGGCTGGCTGGAGGTCCGCGGTGAGCAAGAGCCCCAGAGTTGTCTGGCCAGTGCCTGCCGCCACTGCCGGGGTCGCAACGAATGAGTAGCTGTACAATCCGTGCATTGTGCTTCCTCTTTCACATCGAGATTGGGAGACATTGGCAACAAATATTACATCTTTCAATGGTGTCGATTTAAAAGCATTTCCCACATTTAAAATTATTCCACGTTCCCATGCCCTTAGCGAACTCTTGCTCATATTAGATCCTCTGCACACACTGTTCCTTCTGCCCTGATGCTTTTCCTTTGGACTCATGGAAAGAACCTACTTAGCATTCAGGTCTCCACTTAAATGTCCCTCCTCTGACAGGCCTCCCTGGACCCCCCCAGTCTGACCACTTCCCCAGGGACGATCACAGCACTGTTTCATTTTCTTCAGAGAACAAACCGTAACCAGATTTTTAAGTGTGCGGCTTCATGGTCTGCGTCACCCCTGGAATGCCGTCTCCAGCAGGGCTGGCCCTCTGCAGCAAGCCAGTGCCTCGACCAGTGCCCGACACAGAGCTTGGCCTCAGTAAACGTGCACTGAATAGGTTCTTGGCTCAGTTAATGAATAGATGATTATAAGGAGAAATCTACCAGTTTGTGTCGAGAAGGCTTCAGTTTTCCTCCCTGATGCCTATGAGCAGGTTTCCTTTGCTTTACACACCCAGCTCTTGTAATTGCTCTAATTGTATTCAATTTGCCTTTATTGAGCACTTACTGTGTGGCAGGCACGGCATTCTGACGTACCCCATCTGTGATCCCCAGGCAGCACAACAAGAAAGGTCTCTGCTATTTCATGTGCACACAGTTTTTACTCACACACACACACGCATGCACATACACACATGCACACACACATGCGTGCACACACACACATGCGTGCACACACACACACATGCGTGCATACACACACGCACGCATGTGCACATGCTCCTTAGTCTTTCCTGCTTCATTCTCTATGTGATTTGTCAAGGTTTCTTCAATCTTCATGGGATCTGAATTAATAAAATTTTATTTTTTCTTTGTTATATATAGGGAGGGCCTTTATCTCTCCTGGTTACTTTGTGTGAAGGGTGTAGCCTCTTAGTTCCCAGTAGTATTAGAAATGATCATACTACAACCCCCACTTATCTGAAGGCCGGAAGCACAGTGACTTCCACCATTGAGAAGAGAGCTGAAAGCTTTGAGGGAGGTGGTGGGAAACAGCTCACGGAGGGGCAAATTGTCGTCACACAGCTGCTGTGTTTTACTTAGAGAAAAGGCAGAACAGCACTGAGTATCGAGGCAATTGTGTGCGGTAGAAGTTAGCAGAATGTCAGCAGAATGATGTCCGTGGACATCAATGCTCGAGCCCTACACTCACAGAGGAAAACAGAAGTCCCCTCCGATGAGACAGCCCCCTGGATCCTTAGTGCAGGCTACCACCCTTCCTACAGTCCGGGCCTCTGTGGGTGCCATATCACTGCCTTGCATTGCAATTATTATAGTGGTCACCAGATCACCACAGAAATTGAATTGTGTTCCCTAGACTGCTTGGTATTGAGTCAAAACCAATAATAATTGCATTATAGAAAAATTATAGCAAAAACACAGACAACGAAATTCTGGCACTGAGAGGAACTTGGGGAGTTTGAATCTTGCCCGCCCTGTTTTCTTGTTGCCTTCTTCCTCTATTCCAGACCTTGCCAAACTTGGCCTTGGATTCTGGCTCCCTTTCCTTGAATGTTTCTCTCTCACTAGAGTGTGAGTCCCTGGAGGCAGAGAGGATGTCTTATTTATTTCCTGGTCATAGCTCTGTGCACATAATAGGCCCTAGATAAGCATTTGTTGATTTGCATAGAATTAAAGTTTGATACTGGAAAATTAACTTAAATTGGGGAATTCAAAGTAGAGGCAGATGAGTTGAATTTGAATTCACATTTGCTCGTGGGCATCGTG
This sequence comes from Lyroderma lyra, assembly GCA_004026885.1. Lineage (NCBI taxonomy): Eukaryota > Metazoa > Chordata > Mammalia > Chiroptera > Megadermatidae > Lyroderma > Lyroderma lyra. Next base: position 15,649 of record PVJL010002849.1, on the reverse strand, counting down.
AGATGTCAAATTAAGGACCCTGAGTTGATTAATTGGGTGATCTTGGTTACTCTTGAGTTGAAGAGGTTTGAGTGACAGGAGTTCTGGGAAGCTATTCTGTTTCATCTTATTTTAGGGGAGGAAGAGCTAGCAGTGAGCAGCAGCCAGGGTGGTGGAGCCAGGAGAGGGACCCTGGAGAGTGCCATCTGGGGCTGCTGTGGGGCCTGGGTGACTCTACTGAGACTCCTTGCTCACAGTGAGAAGAGCTGGACGTGTCACACCTATGCTCTAGGGCCAGCCCTGTTGTGCCTGCTTTGTGTTCATTCTTCCAGATACCTTCACATGGAAGGCAGAAGCCAGCTGTCTCCTTAGCTCTGTGGCACAGCTCTGGAGGGACCTCATGTCCCCATTCCTCCCTAGAGGTTTTGCCTTCTCTCTGATCTATGGGCAGAAAAAGTGTGCCTCTGACCTCTGCTGTCTCAATTGCTTTAATTTGTTGTCTTCAACCTTTTTCTCTCTCTTTTCCATTTCAATGAGTGCCATTGGACTTGTCCTTCAGATAAGAATCATTTTTTTCCCCCACCCATTCATTCATGAATAAGAGCATTGGTTATGGGATCACTCAGATAGGAGGTTTAGTCCTGCTCAGCCACTGTATCAGTCAGGATGGGCTAGGCTGTGCTGCAGTGACTGTCCCAAATCTCAGTGACTTAAACCCAGAGAGGTTTATTTCACTGTGATGTGTAAGTCCATTGTGGGTCATCTGAGAACTGTCCTCTGAGTCACATTCAGAGAGCCAGGTTGAAGAGCAGTCACTGCCTGGTGTGTCACCAGGTATTGTTGCAGGAAAAGGGGGCGTGGCAAATCTTGCGTGTCTTTTACAGTCTTTTTCCTGGAGTGACGCATAGTACTTCCACTCGGGTTTCATTGTCCAAAACAGGTCCTGAAATTCTGCTCAGCGGCAGTCTCACCAGGTGCCTGGAAGGAGAACCAGAATTTTGGCACACAGCTCTGTGTCTAAAAAGCCACTTGCTAGCCATGTGACCTTTGATAGTCATGAAAGCTACTGGAAGCCTTAGTTTTACCTGTAAAATAAGGATAGTAATAGTATATCTCTTTGGTCATTATGAGGATTAAAAGAGATGCACATGTATCAGTTATCTAGAGCTGTGTAACAAATGTTAGTGGTCTAAACAACAAGCATTTATTTAGCTCACAGTTTGCAGTTGAACAATTTGGGTGAGGCTCATTTGGATATTTTTTTCTGGTCTTAGCTGGGCTATAGGTTGCCCAGGTGATGCTGTCCCCGGAGGCTCTCTGGCTGTCAGCTGAGGCACCTTAGCTCACCTTTAGGAGGTCCTTCATCCTCGTGCAGGCTAGCCCAGGCTTCTTTTCTGGGTGTAGGCAAGCAACGCAGGAAGAGAGCAAAGGAATGGAGGAAGCCTTGATGCCTTGGCTTGGATTTGGCATACTGTCACTTCTGTATCCTGTCAGCCAGATGAAGTTCACCAAGTGAGCCCCAGGTCAGAGCGTCTGGGGATAGGGTCCACATCCTGATGGGCAGTGCATTTATTTTTAGATGTCTTAGCAAAAGAACTTACACCTGTCCACTGATTTGTTTGGAACAGCTTTGTTGGGGAATAATTAACATTCTAAAGAGTGTAGATATTTAAAATCTAAGTTTTGACATATGTATACCTGTGACACCATCACCACAATCAAGCGAATGAACATACATTTATATCATATCCAAAAACGTTTCTGGAACCTTTTGTCTTTCTGTTCTTCCGTCCGTGCTATGCCCCATCCTACGTAAACACTTTCTGCTCTTTCACTATAGATTAGTTTGTATTGACCAAATGGAATACAGTTGGATTTCTTAGAATTTTATGTAATGGAATCATACAGTATATACTTTGTTGCTGTTGTTTAGGTTCTTTTGCTTAGCATATCTTTTTTTAAATTCATTTTTATTGTTAGACTTATTGGGGTGACATCTGTTAGCAAGGATTGCTTAGCATATCTATCTGGAGATCATCCATATTGCTCCATTGACCAATGATTTATTTTTTTTATTTTTATTGCTGAGTAGTGTTCCATATTACAGATATAGCAAAATTTGTTTACTCACTCATCTATTGGTGAATATTTTGATTGTTTCCACTTTGGGGCTGTTACACATAAAACTGTAATGGATATTTAAATACAAGTCTTTAAGTGGACACGCACTTTCATGTCTTCTGGTTAAATACGTAGGAGTGGAGTGGCTGGGGTACAAAATAGGTATAAATTTAACTTTTTATGAGACTGCCAAACTGTTTTCCAAAATAGTTGTACAATTCCACACTCCTTCCAGCAGCCTAAGAATTCCAGGCTTTGCATCCTCACCAACACTGGGTATGGCCGTCTAATTTTACCCATTCTATAGGTGGGGACTGGTGTGTCATTGTGGTTTTGACCTGCATTTCCCTGATGGCTAAACACATTGGATGTTTTTTTCAAGTGCTTAACTACCATGCATGGAATGTTTGGTCAATGTTTTTGTCCATTTTATAATTAAATTGTTTCAGAGTTTGTACTGAAAGTTCTTTACACATCATGGGTACAAATCTTTTATCAGATATATATGATTTCCAAATATTTTCTCCGAGTCTGTATCTTGTCTTCTTAATTTTTTCACAGTGATGGAGAGGAGAAAAAGCTCTTAATCTTGATAAAATCCAATTTATCAATTTTTTCTTTAGGGACCATCAATGTGTCTAAGACCTTTGCCTACCCAAGAATGGAGAATTTCTACTATGATTTCTTCTAGTCCTAGTAGCTTTAAGTTTTACATTTAGGCCTGTGATCCATTTGGTTCAATTTTTTTGTATAGTGCAAGGCATGGGCCAAAGTTCTTCCCTACTTCCTTCCCTTCCTCCCTCCTTTGCTTCCTTCCTTCCTCCCTCCCTCTCTTCCTTCCTCCCCCCTCCCTCCTGGCTATTGAATTATTTGTGCCAATTTGCTGAAAAGTCATACTTTTCCCAGTGAATTGCCTCTTTACCTCTGTCAAAAATCAATTCACTGGCAAGAGCCTTTCTGTATTGGCATAGTAAGGACCTCTGTAAATCTACTCCTCCATAAAAGCAATGAGAATATTGGTAAAAACTGTCAAAACTAACTTTTTCAGAACTCTGGAAATTATTCAAAGGCCTGCAACTATGTGAGGAATGTTGCTTAGAGGAAAATAGCTGAATCTGGGTTATAAATCAAGCTTTGCTGTGTTTTAACTTAGTCTAGTCCCACCCCCTTCTCCAATTGTCATCTGTCCTTCTGGAGCAGGACTTAAGCTGCAGCTGTGCCTGGACCTGGAACCCAGGGCCCTTGTGTGAATGTGGTGGGGAGAATGCCCCAAATGGGCAGGACTCAGGTCTTGTGCAACTAGTTCTACCAGGCCAGCCTGTGGGCCTTTATCTTGAGGTTAATAGGAAGCTACTGCTGACTTCTACAGTGTGAGAGCAGAGAAGCTGAGCCTGGTTACAACGGGGAAATAAGTGTGGGCCATGGGGGAGGTGGGGCTGCAGTCCAGAGAGTCAACTCACGTTCCCTGAGGTAGGCTCTTGAAAGCAGAGATACTGGGATCCTTGGAATGATTGCTTGATCTGGGGCTTACCTCCTTGGGACTTGCCTTGTTCTCAGTTAGTGTGAGGGTGGGTATCTGAAATAGCATAGTAACAGGATCCTTTCTTGTCCCAGAGGCTGTGTAGGAACATGGCTGAGGGGAGGCAGGGGACCTCGTGGACCCTCAGGCTGCCCTGATGCGTGCTGTCAGGTGGAGCTGCCCAGAGGCAGGGCAAATCCCACCCTTCCTGACCCCAGGGGCTCCCTGGCTAAAGGATGGCTCACCGTCAGGTGGAGCTGCCCAGAGGCAGGGCAAATCCCACCCTTCCTGACCCCAGGGGCTCCCTGGCTAAAGGATGGCTCACCGCGCTGTGCCTGCCATCTTTCTGGGAATTCCTGCCTCCTAAGCACTTTTGCCTCCAGCAGAAACAGGTCAGGTTGCGAGGAAGCACTCTGGGAGGATGAACCTCCTGGGGTGCAGGGTGGCTGCCTGGGGCCTCACTTCCCACACTCCGTGGGGCCCTCATCTGCCCCACACACTCACCAGGCATAGCTGGGCCTGAGCAGTGACCCCCCACTGCCCCTGCCAAGAATGTGTATTTAGAAGAGGAACTAGGGAGAGGGGTGGTGTCAGCTACATCCAGGCCTAGTGGGTGACTTCAGGCTGTTGTTTAAGAAGTGACAGTGAGAAAGGGGGTTTTCTGGTGCTCCTGAAATCTTATCAGCAAGGCATCCAATTATGCCACATCTATGTGGCTCTAATTGTTAAAACATCCTGAATGGTGAGGTTAATAGCAAATTTGCTAGGTGGCAATGAATTTTTAATACCATAATTTGCCTTTTCCTTTTTATCTGATTCATTTTCTTTTTAGGTGTCACTTCAGAAAAGCCAGTGAAACTTGGAAACATTTCTTGCCCTTTCTGCTCGTGACACATTTAGTTAGATTTCATCACATCTGGGGATTGTTCAGGACTCATTAAAAGGGCATGGCTGATGGGCCCTGCTGGTTTGTTTCAGTGACAACTGACCCTGCTGCGCCAAGAATCCATCCTCCTTGGGCAGCTTCACCTCCAGCAACAGGCAGAGCATCCAGATGCAGCCAGAGCTGCAGCTGTTGCCCGAGAGAGAATCACGTGTCCCCAGGCCCTGCCAGTTTTCAGCTACCAATGAGGTCACAGCGTAGCCCTGGCCACCAGGGCCCTCAGCCCTTCCCGAATGTTTTGGAAGGCCCCTGGGAGTATCTCTCGGTTCACAGACCCATCTGCCCCTGTAGCTCACTGAGCCTAGAGGAGACGAAGCTGCACAGTGTCTGCAGCAGGCAGGAGATGTTCCTTCTCTCCAATTCATACACCTGACTGCAGGCATGACAGCATTTAGTACAACAAGTCTGCATTTTCACTTAACAGCATCCCCTGCCCAGACAGAGGTGTTAGAAGGTCTGGTTTTCTCAGAATCACCCCTACCCGCTGACCCTTGTAGCTCTGTCTTCCAGCAGGATGAGTGGTCATTGGGAGGCAACCTCAACCCCTGATGTGAGCCACTTGTGCTGACCCCCCCACCCCAGTCCCTAAAGGTGCCTGCAGTGACAGAGCCCATGCAGTGAGCCCCAGTCAGGAATCCATTGTAGCATACGGCACACGAGTACATTCAGATGTGAAAAATCATCCTTAACGTTGAGTCACACGTTCAGTCCCATCCCCAGGGGCCCCTTGACCAGCCATTGGTGTTCTCATCACAAATATGTGAGTGAGAAGCATCATAGCATGAAAGGTGAGGAGGGGCCCCTAGTTTACCCAAATGCATTGGTTCACTCCCGTAGAACTTAGTTCATTCATTCTACAAATATTTATTGTCTACTTACTATCAATGTGTTCCAGACACCATTCTAAGTGAGTAGACATAGCAGTGAACAATTCAGATAAAAAAAAATCTCTGCCCTCGTGGAGTTTATATTCTAGTAGGACAAAAAGACACTAAACAAGCTCAGTGTAAAGCATATGAGATGATAGCTAATACGAAGACAAATGCAGCAGGGAAGGGAAGGCGGGCTAGGAGTGAGGACCTCAAACTGTCAGTAGCTAGGATGATGCTGGAGCACAGGACTGATGAGGTGAGAGCACCTTGCAGATACCTGGGGGAGTACCTTCTGGGCAAACGTACAGCCAGTGCAAAGGTCCTGAGGTGGAAAGAGGCCTGGTGCTGGCGCTGAATGGGTGAGGGGAGAGCTGTAGGGAATGAGGTCAAGGAGACCTGAGGTATGACAATCAGATTGTAGGAGGACAAAGTCAGAATCAGGGAGAAGACCATTATAAAATTCTAAGCAGACAAAGATGGTAGCCTGGGCCAGGGTAATAATGACAGAGGTGCTACCACATGGTCCTGTTCTGAACATATCTGAAGGTGGGGCCTATAGAACTTAGCTGATGGATTGAAAGTGGACTGTGAAAGAAAGAGCAGGCTCAAGGCTAGCAGCCAGGATTTTGCCCTGAGAAACCAGAAGTCCAGTCTGCCTTTGCTGAGATGGAGATGGTCAGGACTTAGGTTTTGGCCATGCTCTGTTTGCCGTGCCTCGGAGATGACAAGTGCAGATAGTGAGGAGGCAGCTGGCTACGTGAGCCTGGAACTCGGGTGGAGCTGGAAGCTTGGGAACCACCAGCATTCATGGTGTTCATGGCTGGGGGTTAGGCTAGAATATAACCCAGGTGTCAGGGAAATAATGATGCTTTAAAAATACATCTGTAGCATGTTTTCAGCAGGTAAAGGACAATACTTGAGAAACCCTTTTCAATACAGGAAGAACATCCTTCATTGGTATTCAGTAAATGTGTGTTTTGATTCTCACAAAAATGGGGGGAAAGTCCTCACTGTTAAGAAAGTGAGATTAACATCGAATTGCTTCCAAATCAGATTCAAACTGTGATCTGCACTTGAAGTGTTGCAGAGAGAACAGCCCCAGGAACCTGCATTGTGCAAGAAGGTTCCCTGTGCAATCATGAAAGGGGGAAAACACGGAGTTAGAGCTACCAGCGTTCTGGAAATAGACGTTTTTCCCCAACAGTGAGCAGTTGAGAAAAAGCTTTTAACATTTTAAGTATCCTTTAACCATGGATATTTATTTCTGGGAACTGATTTACATATGATTAGAATAGCCACAGGTGCTAAGGGGAAAATACATCATTACTCTGAACTGTAGAAATATGTTATTGGAGGCTTTTCAGGGTGTAGGGAACAATAAAGCAAGAGAAAAGCATCAGAGTTCAATTGTTTTAAAATAATTTACTACTATTTTCAAGGCTTCCAGACAGATTTTTTTAAAAGTAGCTATGGGGTGGTAGTTCTAGATTTTCCACTAATTTTCTAATTAAAACAAGATTCAGAAAAAGAAAGTACTTTGTTCACTGAAATGATTCTTTACGCTGAAGGTGGTGTACCATGAACTTCATAATAGTATAATATTGAGCAGCTTGGCTGGTTCACTGCAGATGACACGCTGCTGGATCGTACAAACCACTCTTTTAGTGATTATGTTTTCTTTTAATTGGGGAGAGATATGATATATGGGACACGCCCACGCCTGACTTTCCTAGGGGGGACTTTGGCCAGTATCGAGCCCGAGGTTGGGGCTTTGGAAAGCACCGCACCTGAGCTGTGTGGCGCTCTCAGATTCTGCGCCTCCGGCTCTGCTGACGTCAAGAAGCCTTGCCTCCCCGGGACAGGCCCTTGAGCAAAGGGCTGTGCAGAGGCCGGGCTGTGCGTGCTTGCTCTGCATTTCCTTGCTGCATGGTGTCTTTAGCTTTGGAATGTTGAGGAGGGAGAGGCTTTGCAGGCCCCTCTGATGTGTCTCAGGCCAGCCAGACGTTCCCAGGTCCGGCACATCTAACCCTCAACTTCGCTTCCACAAGAGGTTTTCTGAACTGCAGAGCCCAGTACTTTAGTCATGAGAGAGGCTGCTTGGCCGTCAGCTGCATTCCAGAACAAAACTGGATCCCAGTGGCCACCAGCTCAACAGAGTGACAGATCAAGGTGGGTGGGACACAGGCACCGAGAAAGCCGTTCTCACAGGGTGAAGCTCTGCGGCAGAGACATCTTGTCCTTACTCACCAGGCAGCTGCTCCCTGACATTCCGCAGACCTTGCAGTCCCTATGCCTAGTTGTGGCCAATGAGTTGTTAGTAAAAGCGATGAGTGTCACTCCCAGGTGCAGGCATTTAAAGTAGGTGTGTGTCATTAGGGACATTAAATAACGATGAGCTACCACCACACACCTGTTAGAATGGCCAAACTCCCAAACACTGACAATGCCAAATGCTGGCGGGGATGCACAATGGACGGCCCTTTGGAAGACAGTTTGCTGGTTTCTTACAAAACGGAACGTGCTTTAACCATACACTCCAGCAATCATGCTCCTTGGTATTTACTCTTAGGAGTTGAAAACTTACGTCCACATAAAAATTGGCACACAGATGTATACAGAAGCTTTATCCATAACTTGGTTGCATAGAAGCAACCAAGATGTCCTTCAGTGGGTGAATGGATAAACCGTGAAACATCCCGACAATGGAATATTATTCAGTGCTAAAAAGACATGGATAAACCTTAAATATATATTACTGAAACCTGAAAAGGCTACACACTATATGGTCCCAACCATATGGCATTCTAGAAAAGCCCAAACCGTGGAGACTGTAAAAAGGTCAGTGGGTGCCCGGAGGGAGGGCGGAGATGAGTAGGTGGCGCACAGGAAGTTTTTACAGCAGTGAAAGCTCCGTGTGATCCTGTAATGACAGGTGCATGTCACTGCGCATCTGTCCAAGCCCATAGAATGTACACCACCAAGAGTGAGCCCTAATATGAGCTAGAGTGAGCCCTAACATGAGCTATGGACGCTGGGCGATAATGACGTGCCAACGTAGGTTCATTAGTTGTGATGCATATACCACTCTGGGTGACGGATGGTGGTAATGGGTGAGGCTGTGTGTGTGGGGGGAGCAGGGGGTATATGGGAAATCTTTTTACGTTTCCTCTAATTTTGCTGTGAGGAAGGAAAGAAGGAAGGAAGGAAGGAAGGGGAGGGGAAGGGAGGGAAGGAGAGGAGAGGAAAGGAAAGGAAAATAAAGGAGGAGAGGGTAGGGTTCTTTATTCCCTCTCTTCCCGCTATACCAAGAAGGAAGAGGACAGTTTTGATTCCTGCGTCACCATGCAATGTGGCCTGACCAAACCTTGCTGGAAACTTGATGAGAATGAAAAATAAACTTTTTGCTAGGTTAAGCCACCCAAGTGTAAGGGTTTAGACATGGCCACAGCATAGCAAGCCTGTCCCAACTGATACAATTCCTTTCTCAAAGCACTCTCACACTTCATGGGGTCCTGGTCTGTGGGGTGCTTCAGAGAAGGAGCCTCATGCTGCCTGGGGGCCATGGCAGCCCGGCATGCTCATGACGGATGAGGGGTGGTAACCAGCTGGGTGTTGGAGTCAACCCTTCGCTCTGGCCACGTAGGTGCGTGGGGATGCTCATGTGGCTCAGTGCCCATAATTTGCATGAAATTAAGGCCATCTCAATCCTAGTCAAGGAGACATGGTCTTTGGCTCAAAGAACAACAACCCATATAAAATTGTGTACCTCAGATCGTCTTTCATCTCCCTTTGAAGTGATTCATGACTCTGGAAGCTAATAAAACACCTTGCTGAAATAAAATGGTCTGCCCAAGCCAATAAAAATCCTGACAGCGTTACTGTATGGCCTTTCCTGGGGAACCATAACTGTGATAGCTAGTTCATTGAGAACTGAGGGGAAAACTCAAACCCCGACAAAGCTGCAGAGGAGAAGCAAACCGCCGGCGGGGGGAGCCTTGCCGGGAAGCACTCTGAGGTTGGAAAGCACAGGGACTCTCAGCGCAGGAGTTCTGTGGTGGGGCAGCCAGGCTGCGTCTCGCCCCGGCACGCCACAGCGGTCATTCCCCACGCTTCAAATACTGGCTGAACGTCCCTCCTGCACCAGCGTCGTGCCAGGCTCTGGAGGTCAGAAGGAGCAGCAGAGGTAGCGTCTCTCTCCTAACAAGAGGCCTGAGGATCTGCTGTTGTTGCGAGCTCTTTAAAAGCGGCCATGATGCAGTGTTTTCCTGCAAGTCAGCCAGACTAATAACAGGTGGAGGAGCACTTCCGAAAGGAAACCAAATCTCCACCTGGCCAGGAGGGGCCCTTGAGGCCAGGCGTTTCCTTGGTTCCTAAGGGACTCCCACGATTTGCAGCAGGAGCAAGACAGACCATGTTAATATATCTTTAATGCTTTACTCACACTTTAAATTCACACACACACACACACACACACACACACACACACAGGCACAGGCATATAAGGTACAGAGGCAATGAGGAACGAACCAGTCCCGTGAAAGATGGCAGGCTCGGGCTGGTCCGGGGACTGCAGCTGGTGGGTTTCCGATTGGGCAGAGCCTCCGGCAGCAGGTGCCTTACAATGCACCACCTAAGAGTTAGTGGGCTCATGCGTACTTACCCATGGAATTAAAAAAAAAGGCAGGAGTGCATTGGGGCCTATCTTCAGAAGAGGGTACCCCAGCCTGTAGTGTCCTCATTGTTGGTGTCATCTTCTTAGAGTGGAATGGAGGTCCTTGATTGGGGCCTCTTGTAGCATCCTTGATGGGTGGCCATCTGATCCAGGTTCGAATATTTGCGGTATTTGGGAATGTATTACCTGTCAAAGGAGGTTGGGTTGGACAATTCTTTATTTGAGTGGCAACCTGCTTTCATTGAGCCTCTGCGTACAGATGCAAGACCCACTTTCAGGATTAATATAGTGCAGATCTAATCTGTCTCCCGCATGACAGCCCTACAGGTATTTACTCGCAGCCACTAGACCACCTCTCTCCCCATGTGTACCTGGCTCCACACGCCTCCCCTCCAGGCTGAGCATCCCAGCTGTCATCAGAGCTGCAGCCTGGCTCCCACACGCCTCACATCTGGATGGCCTTCCTGGATTGTTTCAGTTGTCAGAGGCCCTTGGGAGAGCCCTGCTCAAGGCCGTGGCCACCATGCTGCCTCGGAGCATGACTCTCACCCACAGCTGGGGTAGAGCACGCCTGGCCTTAAGTCTCATGGCTCAAACTTCTCTGTTGTACAGTGAAGTCCCTGGAAAAACCCCCTTTCTGACCTAGTTCCTACATTATTCAACTACGATGGAAAAGAAAGCCACGATAACAAAATTGTGTGCAGCACCACTTACCTCATGCTGTCAGTAACGTAGATCGAGCATGTGTTAACACCACTGTTCTCAAGTGAAAACAGTTCTCTTGGCCCCATGAAAAGGTATTGGTGAAGAATGGCCCATTGATATCTTGAAAATTTTTTTAAAAACAGTTTGCCTCACAAGAAGTTGCAAAAGTAGCCATAGGGTTCCCATGTCTCTTCATGCAGCTTCCTCCCCAGTGACAATTGTACTAGCACAGAACATTGTCCAAACCAGGAAACTGGTACAATACTTTTAACTTAGTGACAGACCTTATTCGGTTATTATCAGTTTTTACATGCATCCTTGTGTGTGCGTGTGTGCATGTGCGTGTGCGTACGTGTGTGCACGCATGCATGTGTGCATGTGCATGTGCGTACGTGTGTGCACGTGTGTGTGCACGTGTGTGCGTGTGCATATGTGTGTGCATGCGTGTGTGCGCGCGCGCGCGCGCGTGTGTGTGTGTAGTACTATGATATTTTGTTATGTGCAAATTGAGTAACCCTCCCCCAAATCAGGATACAGAACTGTCCCATCACCACAAAGAAACTCTCTCACATTATCCCCTAATAATCACATCCTTTCCCCAACCCTAACCTCTGGCATTCACTGACCTATTCTCTTCACTGTCATTTTGTCACTTTGAGAGTGCTGTATCAATGAGTCAATGCTGTGAGCCTCTGAGATGGTTTTCCATTCAGCATAATTCCTTCGGGTATCTTCTGCTTGTGTGTACTCACGATCCTATATTACTGGGTGGTCTGATATTTTTATCTTGTGACAAGATCTCCACAATGTATGCACTTAAATAAAAAGGACACTGACCTAAAGATAGAAGAGTGAATCACTCCCCTACGGCTGGCCAGTAAGTGGCACATGGGAGGCACTTGCTGGGTGACTTGACGGAGGTGTTCCCTGGGCCCTCGGGCTGTGAGTAGGATGCATTTGCATTTTTGCCTTCCTCTTCTGTCTTTGTGCTTTCAAACACATATTTCTTAACCTGAAGATTTCAACAGTTTCAAAAAGCAGGCATCAAAATCAGGAGTAATTAAACATGTCAACCCACAGTTTATATTTTTTTTCTTCAGGGAAGCATGTTGCAGGGGCGATGGACTGTCATATTTCTAAATCCCGTCACAGCGAATGCCTTCAAAGGGTGCGTGTGTTCTGTGATTGTCTGATGTGGAGAAGAGTTATGTGAGTTCAGATTCCAATTCAACTTGGCTAAATCAGAAGTGATTAGCCTCAGAGTGAAAATATCCACCGTGATTTGGCAAATATTAATGTTGCTGCTGAGCATTTCCACTGTAAATGAAAGAGTAAAGTATGTAAAAATTGAGGATTAGCTGAAAAAGAGAGTTGCTCATGTTTTAGGAATGTAAATAATTATTTAGTGAGCTTATCTAGTTACAGCAAAGCACTATGCAAGGAAGTTGTGTTTTTTTTCAGCTTTGGAGAAATCTAGGAAATTTAATGGAATGAAAATAAGCAAACCTTAAAAAGTACAAATCTATTGGCTGTAGATCAGCTCATTTGTTTCAGAGGTTAAGCAAAGTAAAACTCAAGACATTTTATAAACATAATCAAATATGTATATATGGTTGGATTCTGGTAATATCCTTATTTTTTAAATTCAGTAAATATTTATTGAATGTCTACTTTGGGCAAATGCCTCTATGATAGACTTCCAATAAATATTTGTTGAATAAATGATGAATAAATGTACAAGGATAAGTTAATACGAATGTGACCAGATCATCTTAGATTCTTAAATGAAGCAAATGATGCAAATTTCCGGACAACCCAGAAGTCCATAAAGAATCTGTTATTATTCCCTTACTTCATTACAGAGTTACCTTTATGAACCAAAGCTTTGTATTTTGTTTAAACAATTCTAAGAAGTGATTAGTGAATATTGTAGACTCGGTATTTTGCATCAATTGGAAAATACTTCCCATATTTTCTCACTAGAGAGAACAGTGGTGCTATCTCCTTCATTAATACTCCCAGGATAGGCTGTAATGTAGTAATACTACTGCTGATGCTAGTGCTATTACTAATGCTAATACTAATTAATACTAAGCAACTACCTTTTTGAGCCCTTCTTAAGTACCAGGCTCTGTGCTAAGCATTGCAAACGTGGTGCTGTTTTAATCTTCACCACCACCCTGTGAAGCTATAACCGATATCTTTACAAATGAGGAACCCGAGGCTCAGAGCACTTCAGTGGTTTCCCCAAGGTCACAGTGACACTAAGTAAAAGAATTAGGGTTTGAATACAGGTGGATATCTCCAGAGCGGGAGCTCATAATCTCCTCTGCTGCTTCCATACTGTTTTCTTTCTAACTATTCATTAAAGCCAGTGTGGATGGCATTTGGAGTGGGCCTCACTGGATTTACTGTACTTTTTGGAAGCAATAATAACTGCTTCTTTCAAAGATTTCCAGGCTTAGATGCCTTCCTTGATCCACCTAAATTAGTGTGTGTGATTGTGCATAAAAGAAAATTAAGACACAGAGCAAATAAGTAGGCAGGTTTAGTAGAGAAGTGATAGGCCTCAGGAATCAAGTAGTCACACTGACATCAGCTGGCGGTTACCCATTGACACAGCCTGGGGAGATGGGACAGGGTGGGGACTGTGTGAATTCTGGGCACGTGTCCCTCGGGAACCTGGGCTGGTTATAGGCACGTGGTCCTGGGCCGAGTGCCAGGACCGTGGTCTTGCGCATATCCGGGTATGCTCTGCCTACAGCCCAGTAGATACTACACTCGATCTCAGCCAGAAGGCCAAGAAGCGATCGACAGCTCTGTAGAATGTAGAGGGCCTGTGGCCAGCAGCAGGGCAGCTGTCCAGGCCAGACTCTGCCCTTGACCCCACTGATGAGGGAGTTATGCCCTCCCCTTCTCAGCTTAGATATTGCCTCGTATATGGCGGGTTTCCCTGACGCCCACAGGGCAGGCTGGGTTTCCCTTGCTGGAGGCTCCCAAGTCGCCTCCTACGTCCTCTGTCCTCTGTTCTGTCGTAGTTGCTTTTTAAGTGATTTGTCTTGATCGTGAGATCTAGGGTAAGGAGAGGGTCTGCTTGTTTACTCTTGGTCTCCGGGCCTGAAGGAGGGCCCAGGACACAGGGGCTGCTTACTAATCATGAAATAACTTTCAAATCAGCAGAAAAAAATTCCATCTACCCACAGGAGAAAGGTAAGGGGAAGCAAGTGAAGGCATGAAAAATTGGAACAAAAGGCAGAAATAAAAATTAATATAAGAATTACATAAATATAAACAGATTTATTAAAAATAAACCAAGATAAAAAAATTAATATGAAAGAAATGGTGTTCCATGGGAAGGGCCTGACTTCTGAGTCCCTGTGAATGCCTTGTGCCTGAACTGAGATGTTTGTCACCTTTCCCCTCTCCTGTCTCCTCACCTGGTATCCCCATGGCTCTGTGCTCAGCCCTGGGGACACTGAAGGCCAGGTTAGGAGAAGTCCCTTCCATATGCTGGCATCATCAGCAGAAATCCAGAAGAAAAGACAGCCTTCCTCAGGGGGCACTCACAAACTGATCTTGTAAACCAGGAGAACATAGGCAGTGACCATTGTGACCCAGAGACAGGTGAAATCACCGACTGGGCTTGATGCCTGTGCCTGATGACGGTCTCCAGGGTTTGAGAGGTGGTTAAGAACACACATGGGCTCTGAAGTCCGACCAGCTGGGCTTAGCCCCTCTATTTTGTGGCCTGGCAGATTTGGGCAGGGTGTGGAACTCCTCTGAGCCTCAGATTTCTAGTATGCAAACAGAGCAAACGCATCATACCTCCTTCAGAGGCTTGTGGTGGGGATTAAATAACATAATTCATGTAAAGGACCTAGTATAAGTGCCCAGGACACAGTACATCCCCATCAGTGGTGGCTGTTAGGATTATCAGATACTGGAGATTCACCTTTTGCTCACGGGGAGATTAGACCAGAGAAAGAGAACAGGTTGGCAGAAGTCTACTTGGCCTCTGAGAGACAGGGTTGGAGATGTTAGAAATTGCTTCAAATACACATTCAGATTTATTATTGCCAGACTGTTGGCTGAGAAATGAGCAAACGTAGGGTCCTCAGAGTCTCCTCTCCGCCCAGCACATGGCCCTCTTTAGCAAGCCCAGAAGCTAATGAGGAAAGGTTGAGGGAACAAATGAAAGAGGGAATGAAGGAGTAAACAAAGAAGTAATGAGCCTTCTTTTACGGCCCATCAGCACTGACCTTTCTCTGATTTCACACTGCAGATTGTTAGAACTGCATCTGCAATGCAGGGTGCTGCAGCGTGTGTGTGCGCGCGTGTGAGCATGTGTGTGTATGCGTGTTGAGATTAACAGGAATAAATCACAGATGTGTCATCTTCCTGGTCTCTCACAGGCCAGTTAAGTAGAAGTTAGCAAAGACAGAATCTAACTTGCACTTCTCGTTCAGCTCCCGTCCATCTCGGCATGGACAGCAGTGGGCTGTGAAGTGCCTTATGCATTCATAAAGACACCAGCTTATCTTGCTTTTACTGCTATTGTGACTTCATTTTAGGATTTGACCACCATAAATAGCAAAAAAACTCATTTCCTGCTCAAGATGCAGGACAGTTAATCCTCTGCAGGAGAGAAAAGATGCAACATGAGGTGATACTTCCTGAGGAAGAGGGTTCTGGAGCCAGTGTTCAAACAGGGGTGACCCAAAGGGTTTGGGGTTCTGTGGAGGCCTCCAACTTTGCTGAGGTACATTTTGATGTGAGCTTCACTTCAGAAAGTTCATCTACTGAGACTAGGCCTCAGGGACAAAATGCTGTGTGAACTC
>PVJL010002848.1:84549-178589 GCA_004026885.1 Lyroderma lyra | reverse complement strand
AAATCCAGTATTTGTTTAAATCAATCAAAATATGAAATTGATTTCTTGTCAAAAACATAATTTTTAAAAATTCTGTCCTTCAGAATTTTTTTTATCTTAGTGAAAAAAAAAAAAAAAAGCAAAAAAATCAGTAAAACCCAAACTGAAAATGTCATTGGCAATGAAATCAGTCTTAAAAATCATAGGCTGAAAACCACTTAATATGTCTATTTTAAGAATTTATAATATTCTTAAGCCTGTTTGGAAAACTAAAATCTAAACATGGAAGAAACATGTTGCAGAGAAGAGAAACATATTTCTCAACTAGAAGGATTTTCATGCAAATTAAACATAAACCCCGGGAAGGCGATGAGGAGATGGGTACTCTGAGATTTTAGGACAGCAATCCTGTCATCCTCTAAACAGCAATAAGATGAAGCCCATCGCAATAATTACTTCCAAAACCCTTATTCTTCTAAAAATTTACACACTCTAATGGGTATGTAATATTTAATCCAATGGGTTTTAACAGAATGTTTAATTGTTATTTTATTGGGACTGCTCAGGTTTTATTCATGAATGTGACTGATGCAGTATGTTACTGGTGGCCACATACCTAAATTTCAGGTTCCATATTTTGGAGACACCAGTACATCCATTCCACAAATGGAAGTAATTTAAAAAGTAATAGTAAACAGCATACAAAGATTCTAAAATTAAATGTTTGCATAATTGGTCTCATCATAATGAAGGTTCTCTTTTTAAATATTTTCAACTTTATTGAGGTATAATTAATAAATAAAATGGTGAGATGTTTAAAGTACATAATGTGATCATTTTGTATACGGATACATTTCACCCTATGAGTTCACATATCCATCACCTCATATATTTACTTCATTTATTTATTTATTTATAAAGTAAATAAATAAATTTATTTTATTTATGTTGGTGAGAACATTTAAGTTCTACTCTCTTAGCTAATTTAATTACACAATACAGCATTATCAACTACAGGCACCAAATTATATATTAGATGCTCAGCCCTTACTCATCTTATAACTGAAATTTTATACCTTTTATCAAACTCTCCCTATTCCCCCAGCCTCTGGCAACCACTTTTCTACTCTCTGCTCTTACGAGTTTGACTTTTGTTGTTTTTTAAGACTCCACATATAAGTGACATCATGCAATAGTTACCTTTTTCCTGTCTGGCTTATTTCACTAGGTATAAAGCCCTCCAAGTTGTGAGTTTGTGATCAGCTAATTGTGAAAGTTTGTTTCTTTTTTCTTCTAATGGTTGAACCCAATAACCTTTCAGGAGTTTCAGATTTTACCAAGAATTAAGTAAGTAATGTTTTTAAACACTCCACTTGGTCCTGATTGATACTGGTCCACCAAAAATAGATTTGTCAGCATTTTTACAAAACCCATTTTAGTATTATTTAGTATGATTAATAATTAGTATCATTTTCAAGGCCTCCATCATCAGCTGAGATCTATATTCTGCCTGTTCAAAAGCTATAAAATTCCCAAATTCCCATGATTAGAATCATTCCTCTGACATAAAGCACTAACCAAGTAAAGAAGAACATAAAATTCCAACTATTATACTTAAGACCATTAATGTAATGTCACAGATCTATTTATCACATTAATATAATAGAAAAAGTATTGTGCTTACAGTCAAAGATTTGGCTTTGAATTCTTGCTCTACCACACACTATGCAATTTGAAAGAAGCCATTTAACTTCATTAGGTTTCTGATTCTTCAGCTGTGAAAAAAAAATTATAACTACCACAAGAATACTGGAAAGATTAAACAAGATGATATATTTTAAAGCCTGTAGTACAGATTTTATGATGCCTATTAGAGATTAAGTTAATTGTTTTAAGAACAGAGCAGTGAACAGTCAGATTTAATGAAGTGTGTGACAGAAACGATGACTTGTCTAATCAATAGTCATTTCCCTCCTCTTTTTTAGTAATGAGTTTTGCTCAGGGTGACATCAGGACCAGAATTCAAAAACTCCTTGCCAGCCATGAATCAATCATCTGCCTCTGGATATAAGAAAATAGACACATATTTGGTCAAGTCAATAGAGTCGGGGTTCTGTTACCTACAGCCAAATGCAATCCAATTGAGTGTAAAGGGTAATCAGGACAGGGTGTGAAAGGGAAAAGTTAGAAAGTTATTACACAAAAAGAGAAATCTTGACTGTGTTCACACTTGCCCAGACCCAGCCCAGGCCGTGACACTCCTTGTGGCCATTGACCACAGTAGGGATTGAACCCAGGCCGCACAGCAAGGAAGCCACTCTGAGCTGCCTTCCTCTCTGCAGGATAGAATTCCTATTTCTCTATGGAGAAGTGCTCTTTGCCACCATGCTCCTACTTTAGTAGGTGAAAACTCATTTAATAGCTCTTAAATTAATATGGAGCAATTTATCATGCGTATGCTTCAAAAAGGTTTTTTCATTGCCAAGCAAATGGAGGAGGATAAAAATGGCTAGATGTGTTTCAACCCAAGGGCAATGAATTCTTACATTTTTCCTGAATTGAAATATGAATGGGTTTGGTTTCTACTTTTAAAGAAATTCAACTGATTTTAACTAAATTTCATCTATGAAAATGCCCTTGAGAAGATGGCCAATGATTAATAGCAGGGGTGTCCAACCTTTTGGCTTCCCTGGGCCACATTGGAAGAAGAATTGTCTTTGGCCATACATAAAATACACTAACATTAATGATAGCTGATGAGCTTAAAATAAAAAAAGGTCTGCACATAATTTTTGTAATATATCTAGAAAGTCTACGAACTTGTGTTGGGCGGCATTTAAAGCTGTCCTGGGCCACATGTGGTCCGCGGGCTGCAGGTTGAACAAGCTTGTTTAATAGCAACCAAAGCCACAGAAATTGGCTGGTATCTTATCATCTCATCTAGGTACTGGGACAGAGAGTGTCTGTCCCACACCACCTGAGGATACCATTCCCTAAACTCCATGAGCCCTCACCGGAGAAACATCAGTTTGCACTGGTGTCATGTAAACCATATCTTAAGACAAAGCAAGGGTCAAAACATGGAATTCAGATGATGCAATGAGGCACCTCGGGCACAGAATTTAAGGGTATTCAATAAAACTCAGTAACTGAGATAAATAATATTTTATAATATTTTTTAAAAAAACAACCTCCCCAAATCGATAATGAACAAAATATAGTTTTCAAATAAAAACAAAATCTGATGCTGCATTTGCATGATTCACCTCATTTTTTTTCATCTTAATCCCAGCTGCAATGTCACATTAGATTGGAAAGTCTGCTTTAGTTCAGATTCAATCCTACCCTGATCCTGGAGAAGGGGACAGTTGGAAAATAAAAGCACAGAGATAGAAGGCAATAGGCATGGGGATAAAACTTTGGGAAGGACAAATACTGCTCATCGATCCTCTAAGCCTCCCCCCACTCAATGAATCTCGTTAATGGGCATCCCTAGATAATAGCTGTCTCCCCCACCCATGCTCCCATCTCCAAAGCCAAGTTGACGTCCACTTGGCCTCCTAGTGTTCAAGTGCATTCTAGAGGATTTTCCCGCCTCTGTGCTCTCTCCTTGGATGGGACATCCCTGCTCCAGCTCCACTGGAGCTGACGTACTCCCATGAATTCTGGGCCTGGATCACACCCAGAGGTCCTCTGTGAACCCAGGCTTTGCTCACATCCCATCATGCCTTGTGCTCAAGCCCCCCTGGTACTAACAGAGTGTGGTTAAAAAAAAGAAGTCCATAAACAACAGTAGGTTGATATTTTTAAATCTTTCCATATTTTAAAAAGAATTAACACTTCGTTTTTCTCTTCTATTTTCATAAAGTAATCCAGTGATATGGCTTCTGTTATCAGATGCTTCATTCCTACCTTAGGCGTGGCTAGAACCACCCAGGCTGAACTGGTCCTGTTTGTGAAGGTCCTCATTAGTGCAGATGGCATAAAAGGTAAAAGTGGAACTCTGCACCCAGGTCTCGTTTTAAATATCATTGCCGTGTTGCTCCTGAGTTACGCTTTTAGGCGATCCTGCCAGCAACAATACTTGGTTCTGCAGGGTGTCTGACCGGAGGCATTAATGAGAGAAAAGAATGTATTCCTTCAATTCTGTCCCAACAGAGCACTATACTTTGGAAATGAAAACAACTCATGTGGATTATACAGAACGGCATGCATTGCTACACAAGCAAATATTTACAATCTTGCAGATCACACTGGAGAGCTTTGTCATTATCTCCTGATAGTAGTTCTAAATGACAAAATTTGACTGCCAGTGATGCCATTTGATTTAGGCAAAATCCTAATCCTCCCAGGGTAGGGGAGCCAAAAATATTTCTGAAGTTCTCTTTTTCGGAGGTGAGACAGTATGATTTTTCATAAATCCAAGTTGAAATGGACTTTCATTTGTTGTTTTCTTCCAGGGCCTTTTCATGTGGGGTTTCTTAGTGTCGATCATTGAACCGTATGCAGCACGTACAAGGGCTCTGAGCACTTATTCCAATGTTACGGCTCCTTAATTTTTTTTATGACAAATACGGTGTCTATTTTCTTCTCTCTTGCATTAATCTTCTTTTTGGTTCTGAAAAGTTGGACCAAATAGAGATGGAGAGGATGTTCTACTTAGCTAATTCTTTCCCTTTTTCCTTATTCTGTACCGTTGTTGTTCCCTACTAACGTGCCTCAAAAAGAGGCTGGCTGTGTATACGCCGTGGACATAGCTGGAGGCCTGCACTATCACAGAGGGAGGCCAGCTCCACACACACTCTGGTATCTCAGAGGGACAGTGGCTCTGATGGTACTGTAATGGCACGTGCGGAGAGGACAGCATGACCTGAAGCTCACGGAGGGACAGGCACTTGGCTTTTCCACCAATCACTTCTGAAAACCTGACTGTCCTCAGTAATAGCGCCCTAAGAACCAGACGTAGCAGGCCAATCTGGAGCGTACGTTGGTGAATGAAGGAAGCGGCTGTACTAAAGCCAACTTGCTATCCGAGGTCAGAGGTGTGATGGCCTCGGCCTAAAACGGCCCCTGAACCGTCATCTTATTCAGTTCACCTCTCCCTCCCTCCCCTTGTCTCACAGGGGCTCAGCTCAGCTCGGGAAACCGAAACCCATCCTGACCAATCAGACGTCAGCGCCCATGCTCCCCTCCGCATTTGCCCACCATGACCCCTACCCATATCCCCCCTCCCCCAATCAGGCCGCTGCTCTTCCTCCCCTTGTGAGCCCCCCCGGCCGCGGCCTAATGAAGCTGCTTACTACCGCCTGCCCTTTCGGCTCACGTCTCCGACAAGGTGCAAAGAAGAGAAAAGCCTTCTGTTCTGTACAGGCCTTGTTTTAATATTCGTTTTTTGCCCAGGTACACAAGCCTCTCAGAAACCTGCCTCATTTTCCATCCCTCCTTCTGTCCCTACACCCTGTTTTATTCTTCATCTCTTCATCTCTCTTCATCTTTATTTCTTCTCTTTCAGTTCTAATGGGCCCTAGGAGAAAGGGCCAATCCTCCCAGGATCTAAGGGAGAGGCAGTGGCAGGGATAAGAAATAGCGTGTGGTTTCAGCCACCAGCTATTGGGTCTGGGCTCTGCTTCAGAACACACCTGCTCTCTGCAACACTTCCAGCAGGAAGCCTGAGTACAAACCTGAAGGAGGCTCCTGCTTCAGGAAGCAGACCCGGCATTGTGATTACCTGGAACTCCAGGCCCACCCCAGTACCTCATTGCTGATGCACGGGCAGTCATTGAAGGTTTAGCTAAGGTGAAAGCCTGTGTTCAACTGCAGTCAGCCTGGAGGAGACTGATCGCCACAGCTGGCTTGAAACTGTCCTCACAGGAGGTGTTGGCTCTCACCGTGACCCAACTCTGAGATCAAATATTCCCCCAGAGCCAGCGTCTCATTCTATTCTCTCACTCAGCCCTATGAACCCCACTGATATCAAAGGGTCTTCCCGCAGGGCCTGATGAAAAAGGCCAGGCTGGCCCCTCTAATTGAGCTAGCAGTCCCACAGGCGTGAAGTGAAAACGCCTTTGAAATGTGCTTGTGACCTGTGCGTGAGCAAGCAGGCAGGAGTCCCGGCAGCAGTCATCGGCCCCTCGCCTTTGCCAGTTTCATTCCAGAATTTCTGCTCCAAAGGGAAGCTATATATACTCATTCATTTCATCAGATTTAAAATAAGGAAGGGCATGTAACATGTTTTTAATTTGGTATATCGCCCATTTGTAGGCATTTTCTGGTTTTCTTTACCCTTTAATGAAAGCAGTTTATCAATTTATTCATTACCTATGATTGTCCTCTTGATTAGATAGACCCTGATGCCAATTAGTTCAAGGCCTTCATTGCCAGAAGGACCAATTAGTTTTACCTCACATCAAGGCTTCATTACTCATGAATCTCAAACTGCCTGGAAATCTCTGCCATTGTCACATGAAGAAATAAGAAAATGGTTTCAAACCTGCCATTCATGGGATCCATACTAGGCTGACCAGACGTCCCATTTCAGGCGGGACAGAAAACAACGGTCCTGTCCCGTTTCAGACGATACCCATGGTCAGCCTGGTCTCCCGGGCTAAACGCGAGGTGTCACTAGGCTGACCACACGTACTGTTTGAAATGGGGCAGCACCCCTGTGTTCTGTCCCGCCTAAAATGGGACGTCTGGTCAGCCTATCCGTATCATCACCTTTACATCCAACGAACAGTATCGATTAGTTCATGTCATACTATGACATCACATGATCCTCTAGAAGGGCCAAAAGAGGCAGAAGCCAGAAGAAGAAAGTATGAAGGATCCAGAAGGTCTCAGTCCATTTTTGCCAACTCCTCAGTGTGTGACTTTGGATAAATCGCCCTTCTTCAGTTCCTTCATCTGTAAAATAGGGTGATGAAACTAATCCCTCTACTACCTTCTATACAATGCTATTTTGAAGTTCACAATGGATCAAACATACAGTGTTTTAAACATTGTAATGTATTTAAAAATGACTCAGTTGTTACTTCTAGTCACCATTTTGAGCTATAACTCCCCCACTCCCCTCCCATCCATCATGGGTAGAAACTAGCCAGGCACAGTCTGAGGTAGTACACAATAATTCAAGTTTACTACTAGGACAATTCAGTCAGTGACTCAAAATGGAAAGGAAGTCATCTGTCATATTGCATAGAGTTATACAGGATTAGATTTCAAGAGCCCACTCCCTCCCCAAGCAAGTGAACCAGATATAAAATAATAATAATAAAAAATAAACTTTAAAAAAATGGTAGAACTCTCATCAAAGAAGTCAGAGTTAGGAAAAGAGCTGGTGCCGAAGGAAGCCATTATCACCAGGAGAGGCACAGAGATGTAAAGGAAATACTGACACAGGACAGGTAGGAGTGGGGTGGGCAAATCATTTTTCTAGGAGCAAATCTTTGCTACAACACTCACAAAAATTATTTGAATCCTTAGAGGAACCCGAGGTGTCATCATTAATTCTCGTTTATCAGCATCACTATCGATAAACTTATCACACCGGAGAGGTAGGAAAAGACACGTAGTGACTGGGATTTTGACTAGCCTGTGCGAGCTCCCCAGGCTGATGAGAGACGAGGCACTGCCTGAGCCGCACCAGTACCTAATCGTCCCCGTTGGGGCTGTGAGATAGAGAGCAAGTTCGAAACAATGTTCTCACCAGACAACATGGCTCATTCCCAGAAGTGAAATTGGGAAGCAGAGCTAAGTGAGGAACCCTAAGGATTTCTGAATTTAACTTAGAATAGATTTATTTTGTGGGTCTTTGGTCCACAGTGCTAATTCAGTGTGTCTGGAGAGGATATTCAATTTGCTGTGCTTCATTAAGTATCTACTTACAACCTTACAAATAATAATTTTCAAATCTTTTGCTAAGATCTTTGAAAAACAAAACCACTAATCTGCTTCTCTCTGGGTAATTTCAAAGCACTTATCTCCATAGTACCCAAGAAGGCAGACAAAGACAAATCTAATAACAAAGGAGGAGAAAATATCTTCGGTGTCTCCTACAGAGAAACCAGGTGAATCTGAACAAACACATGCATTGTTTGAGTACCCTTCTATCTGCTAAATACAATACAGAGACATGGTGAGCCCGTCTTTTTAGGATGTGAAGGGTTTCTTGCCCTGATTTTAGTTGTTTAATGTGACTCCTCTACTCCACTGAAAACATTTGATAACTGAATTATTTCAATTTGTTGTTGATCATTCTGAACTTTACACAGGCTGGAGAATTTATCATCCCCGCAGCTTTCCAACTGGAGGTGCAAACTTTTTGTATGTAGGGTAGAACCCTATTTTTTTATTTGTCTCCCTCTCCTTAAACCCCTAATCAACTCTAATCACACTAGAAATGGAGACAATCTACTGTTGTTAAATTTTATTTGAGGGAATGTTATCTCATGAATATTTCAGTATGTCTGTGAAATCAAGATTGTATTATCTGTACTTTTCAGCTCTCATCACATAATACACCTCATTTATTTGACATTATCATAAAACATGGTGTTTCACAAGAAATGAATTTTCGGGGTAATCATAACTTACCCGTTAGAGAGAGCCCTTGAGTGTGTTTTATTTGAACTATTTTATTTGAAAATATTTCTAAAACACATTGAATGCTTCTCTGCCTCTTGAACAGAAGTTACCTGTCATGATTTGCTTCTTTATTTTGCTTGACAATTCAGAGTCAACACGGTAAACATCCTCTTACCTTGAAGGATTGTAATAGAGAAATGTTTTTCAGTGTGAGTGGAAAGGGTCACTCGCCTGTACAAAATTGACCTCAGGCTGCTGCAATGTTTGTTTATTTGTAGTTCTTGAATCTGCATTTTCTCATTTCTCTGCATCCTCCATTACAATATGGCCATCAGTCGTGACTTCTTATTCATTCTACTGAGTTTGCCCTTTCTCTTATATTGTTTCTAACATATTATGAGCTGGGAAACCATAGTCCAAAGCTTGTTAAAATTTTGTATACAATAAGAATATGCAAGCACAATGTGAAAATCAGAGGGACTACATATATAAAGTACATGAAATTCATATATAAGTATTGAGAAATCCATTTTGTGGCTTTAGACTCTTTAAAATACTACTTTCTGGCTATTTCTCAGATGCATTTCAAGTATAATAAGTGTCCAATCCAAAAGAGAAGTGTTCCAGCATTTAGACATGTGAGATGACTTTGAGTCATATTTGTTCATGGCTTTGTTTTATAAAAACAGTTTACCAGCCAGCTTATAATTATGAGTGCGAAGCAGATGTTGGAAGGGACTTCTGTATTAGAAATGATCTCTTAAACATTGTCAGCCGGTCAAGATGCTGAGTTTTATTTTTGATCATTTGGTCACTGACAACATTAGTTTGACTATTTTCAGCTCCTACACAAAGGGCATTGGTAATGGAAGGCCTGTGGATGCCATAGGGCTTGCACTGCCACCCACATCTGGAGGAAGAAGTGGCATTGACCACAATGAGCCTTCTCATCTCCATGAGGTGGACGGAGTGGCCGTGCATGGCCATTCTCTGTGGAGGTAGGAAGGAGAGAGAAACTGGAGCCCTGAGTATCTAAATAGGATTGTCACCACCAGAATCACTCCAGAAAGATGGAAACTTGCCCTGAAATAGGTCAGAAGCAGCTAATTTGAAAGCCACTAGAGTTGGGGTTTCTGAACCCTCTGTTTAATGGATATCTCCAAAAACAGATCTTGCCTTGTCTCCCAAACATCTGACACCACAGGAAGCTGGAAATTGGGACAGCTGAATATAGTCAAAGAACTCTCACAGAGAATCCAATAGAAAAGGAAGAAACATCCTTGGTTTAGCTCCTCGTTTCTCCTCCTAAATGGTTAAGGAGCTCAGTCTCCAAAAATGAAATGTAGTTAAATTTGTTTCACCTCCAGTACCTAAAAAAAGCTTCTAGTGCAAACTTCTGCAATCCTGTCCATTCTTTTTTGTATTTTTAAACAGAGCCTAAAAAGCAAAAATAATATAAAAACCCCTCTTCTCAGCCTGTTCTGGTGAGGTGACAAGTTGTAAAGTTTGGAGACATAGCTGAGTCATAACCCAGCTCTCTTTTAGCGATTACAGGGCCATCAGTTCTGCCCAGCCTATTTTGTCAGCTGACCATGAGCTTCCTTCCTCCCATATTTCTATAAATCAGAAACAAATTGAAGCTCTAAAGAGGGCTGTGACAGATCAGAGCCAACCAGCTTACTTTTAAATCATGGCCTCAGACCACAATATATTTCTGCTGATTATATATGTGGTCCTTACCTCAGACCTAAAAAAGGATGCAGGCTTTAAAATATATCACTGCTACAACAAGGACAGGCTCTTTTGTTAGAGGGTAATAGCCATTCATCCAGTTAGTCAATCAACAAATGTTTATCGAGCACCTAATGCCTACAATGACAATGTCAGCATTTGGGACCATAATGGGAAGCAAAACGAAAACCAACTAGGTACATAAAAAGCTTGCAGATAAGCGTTAACCAGTAATTACACAAATCAATAATTTAAATATCACTATAGAAAGTGCCCTGAAGGAGAAGTTCAGGGAATTCTATAAATGGGGACCACAACCATGCCTGGGGGTCAGCAAAGGATTTCCTGAGACATTTAGACTGAGTCCCAAGTCTGAGCAGGTGTTACGGGAGAAGACTGTGCCAGTCAGACAGAAGGGCAAATACAGAGCCCTAGACAAGCTCATTTGCTCAGATCAGTCATGTACCTCATGATGAGTATGAGTAAGCATGTTCAGAATCTGCAGAGTGACTGACTCCTCTCCTGTAAGGATAAGGCGTTAGTCTGCAGCCTTTCCCTTCTCCCCAATCCCACCAAGTCCTGGGAGCCTTATCAGACCACCACAGCTGCTCAGACACCTCCCTCCTTTAAAATAGTTATAATATCCTTCACTTAGTGCTAAGCATTTAGTGCCTTAAACTACCTTTCAAAATTATTTTCCTCATATTAGTCTGCTCAGGCTGCAGAAACAAAACACCATTAAACAACAGAATCTTATTTCTCACAGTTCTGGAGACTGGAAAGTCCAAGATCCAGGTGCCAGCAAGGTAGGTTCCATTCAGACATCTCTTCTCTTGGCTTGTAGGTGGCCACCATCTTCCTCTGTACTCACATGACCTCTACTTTTAGGGTGCAGGGGAGGAGAGGGAGAGAGCAAGGAAGCCCCCTGGTGTCTCTTCTTATAAGGGCATTTATCCCACTCTGGAGGGCCCATCTTCTTAATCTCATCCCAACCTAATTAACTCCCTAAGGCCTTATCTCAAAATATCATCACATTGGGGATTGGAGACTTCAATACATACATTGGGGGTGGGAAGGACAGAAGCATTCAGTCCATAACATTCCTCTATGCATATACTTCCTGCCTCCATGACTAGATCATTGTCAAGAGAGTTCTCTGGACTTTTCCTACATATCCCTAAACCCCCAAAGTGTCTTGTTCATATCAAATGCCCATAGCAGTTAACTGATTGTCAATGAATTATTTCTTACCCTATGCAATTAATTATTTAACTAGAAATATAAACGTGTGTGTGTGTGTGTGTGTGTGTGTATGTGTGTTGGGGAGTCAGTTTTTCTACTTGATTTTTAAGTTGCTTGTTACTGGCATGTTCTTTTCCTTGCTGAAATATTTGTTTCCATACCTAGTTAGGATTAGAATAATCAAGAAAAAGAACTGCTATGTGAATACATGCTGAAGATATAATTTTAATTTTGCAATCTATGTATATAAGAGAGTCAATAGGGCAGAAGAATAATTAAGAATGGGATTCAAATCAGATTTCTTAAATTTGATTCTGAGCTCCACCATTTACTAGATATGTGACTCTCAACAAATTACTCAACCTATCTTATTTATGTGATGGGCATAGTAATAGTACCTACCTCATAAGATTGTTATGAGAATTGATGTGTTAATATCTATAAAACATGTAAAACAATGCATGGCACATTAAAATATTCATACATGCTTTCATACATAAAATTAAATACAATAAATTGAAATACAATAAAATATAATTAAAATAAAGATGTGTCATGTAAAAGACCACGAATATATATATGCAAATATATTCATAGAGATGTTCTCTGATGATAAGGTTATTTGATTAGTACTTTATTTGGGGAAGGAGGGGTCTGTATTCTCAAATTCTCTATAATAAACATACATATTTGAAGCAAAAACAATAAAAATATATTAATATGAAATGTGTATATCTATGTATAGAGACACAAACAGATATAATTGTCTCACTGCTTGTAAGTCAGTTTCCTTTTCTACAAAACTGGAATAATAATTATCTTACAAAGATGTTTTAGGAATTAAATAGGTAATCCATGCAAAAGGCTCTATTTACCTTCCTGCAGGTACTCTCACCCTTCTATCCTGACCTGCAGAAATGACAGCAAGGGGATCTCCTGACCTCTGGCTTCAAGGTGGGTTTAGTTACTGCAGAACCCCAGCTCATGAGCACAATAAGGAGAAGAGAATGAGATAGTGAAGGACGTTCCCCGAGCCCCTCCCTTTGAGGTCATCGCAAGCTGGGCACATCGCTGCTAGCTAAGGTCAGGCCTCTCCTCAGAACTGACTCCTACAGGCGTGGACAACAGCTCCTCCCACCCTCACTGTAGGGTGGTAATGGCCACACTCGTACTAGTCCTGGGTTATCGTCCTATTCCTCCTGAGTTCCCTACATTCTGCCCACACCTTGGCGAATGTTCTCTTATCAGACCCTCTGTGATTCATTCTAATCGAGCTTGCCATCTATTTCCTCCTGGGGACAGAACGGTATGGGCTGGATATCATCTGACCCGGAGTGACTGCTCAGTAATCTCGCAGCGGGTTTTCTGGCGTAGGTGAGAAAACAAGTGCAAAGGCTAAGTCTCCGAGGGCTAGCACCTAAATACCTATTCCGGTACTGCAGTTTGGAAGTACAGTCCCCTCTTCTCGTTCTTTCCAGAGCCTGCTGCCTTGTTTCAGAGAAAAGCATAGCTATACCTACAACGTACAGATGCTTACTGCATGCTGGGCAGTGGGCTAAGGTGGCTCAGGACCCACCTATGAGACGCATAGTTTATAGATGAGGAAACAGAATTTCTCAGAGGTTAATTAACCAGGTTCATTAGGACTACTAAGCAATGTCAAGTATCTGGCTCCAAAATGTATCCTCTTAGCACACATTCCAGCAGTGCCCTTGAGAGCAGGTCACACA
The DNA here is from genome assembly GCA_004026885.1 of Lyroderma lyra. Lineage (NCBI taxonomy): Eukaryota > Metazoa > Chordata > Mammalia > Chiroptera > Megadermatidae > Lyroderma > Lyroderma lyra. Next base: position 165,324 of record PVJL010002848.1, on the reverse strand, counting down.
AAGTCATTAGAGGCTTCAGCACCTTCCAAAGATACTAAAGGAACTTGAACCCTATCAGCAGCAACTAGCAAGGGCACCCAGGTCTGGGAAGAAAGGGCCATGGAGAGAGCATTTTGATGTGGGATTTTTATGGTATAAAATTCCCTGATTGTTATAGGCCAGTCTTCTTTCCATCATGTAGAGTGATGGTGACAGCCACTTGTTGATGCAGACGGTGACAGGTCCTTCTCCAAGCCTTGTTGGTCTTACTTACCTAGCCTACACAGTACAAGTCAGGCCTTTAAGTGGTCAGCTCTTCGGGGCAGGTCTGGAGCCCTTGGTCTGACCTAATCCCATCATTGACCTGCTTGCCTAATCGCGATGTTGTGAAGAAACACACCCTGCTTATTATAAATGTGATTTAACTTCCTCCCTCCGTAACTTAGTCAAGCCTTTCTTTTTACAGTTTCATGAACTGGGTAGTTTCCACATGAAACATGGATGTCACACCCATTACACAGGCAATTGGTCTAGTCATTAGAAACACAAATCCTGCAGCCAGATCACCTGAGTTCAGATCCGACACTGTCACTTTACTACATGTGCCTCAGTTTCCTTATCTGCAACATGGAGATAATATAATATCTCCCTCACAGAGTGATTACAAGGGTTAAAAGTGTGCATACAAAGTGCCTAAAACACATATGTGACATATATATGCAACATAGGTCGGCTGACCAGACGTCCTGTTTTAAAAGGGACAGAAAACAACGGTCCTGCCACGTTTCCAACGGTACGTGTGGTCAGCCTGGGCTCACGGGGCTGACTTCAGGGTGTCAGGAGGCTGACAGACGTGCATTTGAAATGGGACAGGACCGTTGCTTTCTGTCCCATTTAAAGCAGTATGTCTGGTCAGCCTAACGATAGGAGCATCAATAATAACTACATTTGACCAGAAGCAAGAGCCAGTGTTTTTGTTCCCATTTTAATGGATGTGCTGCCGCAGCGAGCACAGAAGAACACGCGTTTGGAAACCTCACGAAGCGGAGAGATGTGACCGACTTTCTCGCAGGCTCTGAGACACACAGATCAGCAAGGCCTCAGGTGGGGAAGTATCTTCCAAATTGATAATCATCTGTAATAACTAATAAGGACCAGGCCTCCATGTCTAGGGCAGGGTGAGGTAGCAGGAAGGACTGAGCAACCCATCGGCTCAGCAGACGGTGCTAAGTTGGGAGGCGAGGGAAGGCTGCCAGCTGCTGGTCATTCCTCCTCTCATCAACCTCTCTCCTTCCCAGGTATTATCATACCATTTTCCCTCAGCAGGGTCACAGAGCCACAGCCTTGCTGCAGTCCTGTGACAGCAATTCCCTCAGCAATGGCTTTCTCACGGTTCCGCCAAGTCCCCCACCTCACACAGGCACCTAATGACTAAAGACACGACTCAGCTTGTTAAAGAATCAGTCTTTTCACACCTGTTTGCTCCACTGCTGAAGTCCCTCCACCTGAACACCCAGACCTAAATATATACACGCTTTCACATAGTGGAAGCTTCATTTTGAGCAAACATGGAAGTTCTCTCAGAACTCTAAGTCAGTTCATTCCTTCCCATCATGGCCCAGTGAAGCTCTCTTGGAAGACAATGTATTCACATCTTGTGGGCCTTGGAAGCCAGTAAGAGAGTTTGATTTTCTAAACTACGTCCTCTATTTGGCTTTTTGAAAGCCACGCCATCTCTGCATTATGCCTAACTTTGAGCAGGTGGTCCTCTTTATTCAGTGCATTATCACACTGGTCCTAAATTGGCTCATAGGGTCCCTGGTGTCCTTCTCAGATGTAACCGACACAAATGTCTGCCTTAGTAAAGCTGAATGTCTAGAGATGGGGTCTCTTCCCCTTGAAAAATACCATGTCTGTGCTGAGTGCAACACATTTACTCCAAATTTCCTATCTCAGCCAGTGAAGATTTGTCACAATGTGACATGCTGTACATTTCCTTATAGCATATCAAGACTACCTGAAAGATATATTACTGCAATTAGGTATGTCAAACCTTCTGCCACAGAAAATTCAAAATGCCCTTTCTGCCACCTGATAGAACATGGTTGATTTATGCAGAAGGTGTCTAGAAAGTTGGCAAAGGCTCAGGAGTTCATGGAGGGGAAGAGATGCTGTCACAGACACAATAACAAAAACCTCGCCCATAATAAAAAGAGAATGCCCGCTGAAGGCGACGTGAAAGGGAACGCAACAGATGCCCTTATTAAATTAGCTTCGTGTACAATAGACTGCAGGTCCCAGGTTGGCTTAATATGAATGAATCTTGACATAATCCTTGGAATTTGGAAACTTGATTACTTACTCTGCAGCTGCTCTGCCACACCACCTGCATATTTTGTGTGCAAATGATGTGCAGCTCCTAAAAACCTCCTCATTAAAGGCCGACATGCAAATTACCACATATGTGCAACCTACAATTCCTCACATATTTGGATTGGAGGTGGATAGGAATATGATAGAAATGTGACATGTCATTAATTGCTCTGGATTTCTTTCCTCCCTGCAGGATTACCAAGAAGTGGGGAAGTAAACACTGAATGCTTTATGTTAGACAATCAGCAGTGTGGTGTGAGCAATATTAATGTGCTCCCAAGGGGAGAATGGGGGTCTTCTGTCTTTCTCATGACAAGAATGCTCTGACTCACATTTTATAACCGCCAAATCTGATTCTTTTTCACAGCCAGTGTGGAGTGGGTTTGACCCAGTTTGCAGTTCATTCTCCATGTCCCCTGCCAGCTATCTCTGAAACCCATTACTCTGAAACCCTCAAAGACAGTGCTCCTCAATCTCAGCACTATTGACATCCTATACCTGATAATTCGTTGTTGTATATGTGTCAGAAGAGGGGGTGCCCCATGTATTATAGGAAGTTTATCAGCATCCCTGGCCTCTGCCTACTAGATGTATGCAACACCTTCTCAGTCATGACAATAAAAAATTGTTTCTAGTCTAGACATTTCCAAGCATCCCCGGTGTTGGGAGGAGTGATTTATCCCTGGTTGAGAACAACTTCATTAACAGTTGTGGGGTGAAGAGATGCATGAGTGCCCCAGGGTAAGTCACAAGCCAATTTTTAACCAATTGCAGCCTATTGGCATGGTCAAGATGGTAGGAGTACCCAGCTACGTCTTCATGCTGGTAATGGAACTACCGATGAAACCAAATTCTCGTACAAATGAGATTTATGGATATAGCATTATTAAAATCTTGTTCCCTGGCAGTCATGATAGAGTTAAATATGCCATTTTCATGAGCTGAATTAAATTTCCCAAGGTTGTGAGGTATGAATTTTGTGGTCTTCCCAGCAAACCAAGGCAGGGCAGATCAGGAACTCATAACCTTCACTTCTCATTGTCTAGTCAACCACAACCAAAGCAAAGCATAATTTAGCCAGATGACAAGTGATAATAGTTCAGATTTTAGTTACGTCTCCTGTATGAGTGTGTCAGGAGGCAGTGAGACAGGCTTTCCACAAGCCCATGAAGGACACAGGCTGTACATACCATGACACTCAGGGTAGTAAGAACTTCACATGGCCAAATCATACTGTCAACTGACATGGGAAAAGACTTTATGTTTTAAATCAAGAAATAAATGTGTTAAAGTAATTGGCATTGATTTTTGACAATCTCTCTCTTTCTCTCTCTCTCTCTCACACACACACACACACACACACACACACACACACACAGATTTGCTCATGGAGTATTTTAACCTAACGTTTAAATTCTAGTTTACTCAATAAATATGACACTGAGTCCTAAATCACTGTTGTTCATTATCTAGAAGTTATCCTTTTACCATTATTTATAAAAACTGATTAAAAACACTTTAAAGACTCACAAAAAAAACTTTTTCTAAAATTCTACTTCATACTTTATGAAGTTCAAATGTACTTCTCCAATAGAATGGAGTCTATCAGATGCTCCTTAGATCTCAATTCTCCTAATACCAGAGGGTAATATTGCCAGCTAATAATTGCAAGATCTTACATTTCTATAACACTATTTTATATAGCACCTAGTACTTTCCCACATGTCATCGCAAGTAATCTTACAAGTACAACTATCCCCATTCGACAGTTGAGAAAACTGAAACTGGATTTTTTTTTGAGATCATCTGGGGAGGGAAATTGTGTGAAAGATTAAATACTGCTCCTCCAGTTTTCATTAAAAAAAATTGCTTTAACCTCTTGCATTTGTTGGAATGTAAATGAGACATAGTGGTTGCTGAAACTTTTCAATGCCATAAATTTAAGTGTTTGCATCTGAATGGTGAAAGATGAAATGCAATAGTTAAAGAAGACATGGTAACAAACTGTAATGTGCTGGCTCTTTGAGGTAGTGAAACGCTTGGTGGATCATATTTTTCAGTACAGCAGCAATACCAGTAGTCGGGGACAAATGCAAGAAGACATAGGCTCTAGGCATCTCAACTCCGTCACAAAGTTACCCAAGTTAAATCAAAGTAACATGAACACCTAGCGTAGCTCTACAGCTAAAGGAAAATCATAGCAAGATGAGCAAAGATATGCTATGTGGCTAGAGAAGGAAGCAATTTTTTCTATTGCATCTTGGTGATGATAAGAGAGCTTGTAGGCAGGGGGTCCTGTGTCATCTCTAAGTCTTGGTTTCAGCACCAGCTCGCAGAACCACCTCCTTTTTTCTCTCAGCCAAATGCCTTTTCACGTCATTGCCTTTTTTGCAGCAAGGCCAGGCCAGTTCCCACACTTACTACTCCAGCCCCTTTCCAGCTACTGGATCGATTCATGACAAGTGCTCTTCCCTTGTATGGGCAGTAGGAGGAAGAAGTTAAAAATGTCTTCCTAGTTCAGCACTTAGGGAAGAATGCGCAACCAGAGTTTCATGGTCTTACACTCTTCTCTTAGGAATTAATTTACTCTGAGATAGGTTTTTATGTTGAGTGGCTTATAGGAAAATTGAGGCTCATAATATTAGCCAGCCTCCCTAAAGTAGTTTGAATAGCTCATAACAAAACAATTTTGACTCAGCCAATGTTCAGCAGATAGTCATAAAGAATAGGTGATGGGCACTGTATAAACCTGAAACCGAATAGATTTAGACATTCAAGCATTCAGTTTATCAGCTGCTCCCCGAGTACTCACGTGTAGCCCTGCCAAATAGTGTTGTCCTTCGCAGTCACTGTGCACCAATTATCTCTGCGTGTTTATCTTCATTATCTCTAATTATAATAAGGAGAAACTAAGTGTTTGTGGAGCCTTAAGTTACTTCCTGACACTAACAGGAGAACATTAACTCTTTCAAGTCTCTAGGGTGTTAATAAGGACACAGCAGCAATAGTATTCTAAACGACACCTAACTGTCCAGAAAAAATTCATCTACCTCTTAGTGCTTGGCACAAACCATGAGTTCAGTGCAAATGACAACATAATAACCATGTCACGTAAAATAGTGACATGAATAGTGATCCTAATCTTTGCATTGAGTTACAGTGAAATACAGCCCTGGTATTTGTGGACCCTTCCTTGGGAGCATCTAAGATTCTGATTCTTCCTGAAGAGTTTTTGCAGCACAATCATATGCAACCTAGAACTTTGTTTTTTGTACTTAATTACGTGGTTCTTGCTAAATAATGAAGTCTTAGGTTGTGTAAGTCAGCCTCTTGACTTTGGTATCTCCAGCAAACACATTTAAAATAACTCTAAGACCTTCCCAAAGCTTCCCGGGGGAAGTAAAGTCTCTAGAGTTTAGAGACTATATAAAGATATCTTATTATGGGTCTAGGGACAGCGTCTTCTCAGTGAGAATTACTGAAGAGAGTCAAAACAACACCCTTGTCTTCCCAGCAGGATCACTTGCCTTTTCTAAGCAGTCCAACTTCTTCCTCAGTGCTGTGGGATTCCAACATCCACATAAACCCAGCTCATAACATTTGTGTTTAAAGTGTTTTTCATTATGCCCAATCCTTTAAACATAGCAGATGGCTTTTCAATTTGTCTAGAAAATGCCTTTGGAGACTATGTATTTGCTCATTATAGTGATTTTGTTTTAGATCCTGACATTTTGGCATATATACACACCATCACTATAATGTTTGACTATTTATCAGTGAGCCAGCCTTCTTTTGTCCTGAAAGGGGACATATGTTGATTTTTCCCCCCAAATTTGATGCTTATATACCAGCTAAAGCATATTTAACAGGATGAGGATTTTCAGCTTTTCAGTTCACTTTCTAACCATACTGTGAATATAAAGGATTTATCCCATTGTTAGATAAACAAAAGGAAATGAGGAAGTTTCTCCAAAACAAATACTGTCCTTCTTACTCTGATTAGTGGATATTGTTTACATTGTTATTGCAGTGTAAACTTGCCATTCTTCTGAGACCACCTCACATTTCAAATTGAGACACTCGTCTATCCTAAATACAGGGATTAATTTCCGTAGCAGTCCTTTTTCTCTTTAGTTTTTTAGTATTGTCATGTTAAAATGTAAAGTACCTGGTTTTTGACAGTGCATAAATCACAGACCAAAAAATATAGAATTAAAACCATGCATAACATTGTGGTATCATGTTTCTAGAAATGAAAGAATGCTCAATAAAAGCCCAGGTTTTCGTTATTATATAGCTCTGTGTCATTCTTTCTCATACATTTACCCACTGTATTTTTGCGAAAAAAAGAAAAAAGAAAAGAAAGAAAGAAAGGTAAAAAAAAAAAAAAAAAAGAGCCAGAAATAAAAAATACTTTAAAAGCTGAGCCCACCACCAAGGTAGGTAGTTTCTTTCCTTTTATCTTACCTCATTGTAGCAGCTGAAATGGGGCTCTGGAGAGCTTTGCATTCCTGAACCTGCTTCTAAGAGAGCAACCAGGTTATTTGAAGAACCTTGACAGGTATTGATGAAGAAAAAACAGTTCATAAAACAAAGCATATTCTTTGACTCTAGAGTCATCCATGTGAACAATTACAAGCCCAGTTGAAAGTTTTTTCTTGTGGACACCTTCTCACGAGAGAGTTGCACCTTCAAATAACTTTTTCCCTTCTCCATGCTCCCACTCTGCCTACATCTGCTGGGCACGAGTACTCCACCCAAACCCTCAGGGAGCAAGTCATCCTGAAGCTCTCTTCCTGGGAGCCTGGGTGTTACACTCGGGCCTGCTTCCACAGATTATCTGTGAAAGTTCTTCATGCAACATGGTGGGAGGGGATTCCCCAGGGGCTTCTAAAACACATTCAATGACCCTGAGATTCATAAATCTCTTTTGTCAATGCCTCTCCTAGACCTGAGCAAGATTTGCTGCCCAGAGCTTCATGCTTAAGAGAGGCTCACACATCACAAACACACACATACACGGCAGTTTTAAGACACACGTGGGTGCCTTTTTGGTGCTCAACTGTGGTAATGTGTAAATCACATTGGAATTTGGTGCTCAACTGTGGTAATGTGTAAATCACAACTTGAAATATTGGTGCTGGTAACTAACACCATTCACGTCCCAGGTGGGTGTTTCCTCTCACCCGTTTCCCTATATCCTAAAAACAAAAGTCACTATATCCAAACATGAAGGTTTGGATTATGTCCCGATTGACACTGAGTATGGACAGAGTTATGGAATCAAAGGAGCATTTAGGTAGTAGATATACTTAAGTTTTTTTAAAAAAATTTTAAGACAAATTAAAACCTTTTAAGACCTTTCCACTTGGGTGCAACAGAATAAAGGATCATTTTTCAGTAGTGCTGAACATCTTTTTTTCTTGCTCTTCTTTGTGTTGCAATTCATAATTCCAGAGATATTCATGGATTGATGCACTATTCACAACAGTTGGACTTGGCTGAGGAATATTTTGCAATATTAAGCAATTTTCCCTTAAAGGAGTACATCTAGGCGTAATACCAAGATACATGATACCATTTCTTTACATTGGCAACTAGTTGGAAGATGAATGACATAATCGCAAATATTCTTATAAGAATATTTAGTAAAACTGAATAACATTTTAAAATATGTTTAAATTTCAGCTTCATTTAAATTATTTTTATTTAAAATGTGATATTATTTAATTAGTTTATTTAGCCTTTAAATTTAATTGATAATTATAAATATTAAGCTTTGTAAAGCTATATAAAATAATAGCTTTATACATATTTTTCCATTTATCATAGATGAAGGTAAATTCTCAGGGTAGAAATATAGAACATATTTTATTCAACAATTTATCAACTGATTTGTAACTTACAAATTCCAAGGCCACCCAAATGTTAGGGGCAGGCCTGTTCTTTGCCTTTAGGCAAGAATTCCCAATTCTATGTTTAGTTCTACTTTACCTGAATGGCCTCTCTCCTTACTACTCTCCTCGAGTTTTCTGGAATTCTCAGAAAGGCATAAAAATGGACCAAAGTGATGAAGCTTCTCCAGCCTCCACCCAGGGTCTTATCTTCTCTTTCTCCCAGCACTCAGGAATACGCAAAGACATGATCTCAATGCTTAAGAAAGTGAAAGTTAATCACATTCTCACCAGAATGTTGGGAACTTCTTCCAAATCTTTACTAGGATATGTGCCCAAATGAAAAGAATTTCCTTATTGCTCTTCATTCTGGGACTTTATGATCTATTCTGAAACTATAAAAGATTTATTCACATCAAGTATGTAATGCATATTCTGTGAGCAAGGCAAATTTTTCTGATCAGTGAGTCATTCTTTAAAAAAAATATTACTCATGTGGGCTACAATTATTTGGTGAAAGTTTCTGGAACATTACTTTTTAAAACTCCTTATATTTTTAGATCTTTACTTTATGGTCTAAATTTAATAAGTTAAACATCTCTTTGAACTTTATTTGAAATAAACTACTCTTGTATCACTATTTTAGGAATGCGAAGATCTAGCTAATGCAAAGGAGGCTCCACCAATCTGTGCTCTAAAGTCTTCAGGGAGTCACCTCCCAAGATGCGTAACACATGTGTGAGCTGCTATTAATAATAATTTGTCACGATTAAGAAAAAAAATAGGTAGTCCTTTGACTGTCAGGTTGTTATCCTAATGAAAAACTATTGAGATAATTTTATTTTACTCTAAAATGTCTCCATCAATTAACTTTAGCTGACTGTTAGAACATTAACCTTGGTTTGTCTTTCAGATCTGCTATCCCTAGAATGGTTATAAAAATATGGTATCAAATATCTCATTGTTTAAAGTTGATTTGTTGGATTTTTTCTATGTTATTAATATAAAAGTAAATTAAACATACTAATCATGAAAAATGTATAAAGCATTTCCCTGGGATTGAAAAACTATACCCAAAAGTGTCATATGAACCCTGAATCTCATGGCAGGTGCAGGTCCTATTCAGATTTTTCATTCTGTAGAACTACTTACTCTATGATCACAGGAGGCTGTAAAATAATTGACCCAACAAAGTGGCATCCATTGTTGTGATCAGTACTGGAAGTGACATCTATAACATCTCCTTGACAATGTTGATAATAGCAGTCTTCCCAGGTGGGTCATACTTGAGGTTCACACAAGTAAAGCAGATTTAGATAACAGGAGAGAGCAGACTCTAGCAGACTCAAAAACATGAAATGGAAGATTTTAAAAAGATTCCAGACTGTTAATGCTCCATGCTCTCCAAGCAATGAAAATCCTCTCTGAAGGAATGCACAAACACTCTATTCCTTGAGAATTTCCACAAATGCTTTTGTAAGGAAAACACACATAGTCAAAACCCAAAAATATCCAAGGAAACAAGTCTTCATAAGTAAAATCGAGCAGAAATGGAAAATCAAACACAAACTTGACAATATATTCAGGAAATATGAAATATATAATATGGTGTAAAAGATTTGAATGACAATTAGTACTTTCAGAAATGACAAATACAGGGTTTGGCAGAAGTAACACTTTTTAAAGTAGTTATGTTAATATAGTTATGATATTGTTATATTACAGAATTACATGCTTATGATTTTTATAAATAAAAAAGGGGTGTTATTTGTGCCAGACCCTGTAGAATTATTGCAATAGAAAATTCAATAAATGGATTTATCAGCAGATTAGCTATATTTGAACACAGACATTGCAAACAGAAAAAGACATTGTAAATAGAAAATAGGCCAAAGGAAACACTTCAAAATGTATAACAGATAAGAGGTAAAATGTATAAATGAACAGCTAAGAGAGAGATGATAGAGTAAGGAGTGCAATTGGTGTTCCAGAAAGAAAAGAAAAAGAAAAAAACTGAGGCAATATTTGAAGAGACAATGGCATTTTCCATAACTGATAAAAGACGTTGATGTATAGATTTAGGAATGTTAAAGAATCCCAAACAGGTTTGTATATCCAGTCATATCAGACAGAAATTGCCCAACAGTGAAGACTCCTGGGAAATTTAAGGCAGTCAGAGAGAAAAAGATGATTACCACTAAAGGAGCAGCATTTAGACTAACAATGACAATGGAAGCTATAGAACAGTGGAATGATATCTCTAATATGCTGAAAGAACATAGCCACCAATCAAGGTAAGGGAGAAATACAGTAAACTCTCAGTTAACCAGCACCCACGGTAGAAGTGGAATAAATGTAAATAGACTCTCTGTTAACCAGAACTCAAGCAACCAGCACTCGCGGTAGCTTGAGAGTTCCAGTTGCTTGAGTCCCAGGTAACAGAGAGTCTACTGTAAACCATTTTTAGAAAAAAGAAAATAGTTTGCTATGAGCACACCCTCACAAAAAGAAATGCTAAGGGAGAAGGAAAAGTGATCACAGAACTATGATGCAAGAAGGAATAAGAAGCATAGAAAGTGGTAAGTATAGCACAAATTAATGAATGTGATGTTTAAGCATATGTAACTTATAATAGAAATGTAGACAAATCCTATCCAAATTACATAGATCATTTGACCTCTTCTCACCACTTCCATTGCAAGACCTTTCACTTGGATTGTTGCAATGGCCTTTCTAACCTGTGTTCTTCTTCTGCCCTCAGCCATATCGGTTCTTCTAAAATGTAAATCAATTCATGAAATTCCTCTGCTGAAAACTCACCAATAGCGTCCATACTGGTCAGAATAAAAAACAAAGTCCTTATAAACCTATAAGGCTCACAGGCCCCACATAATCGAGTACCTTCTTTTGTCTTTGGCTTTATTCCTGTCAAACTGGACTCCCACTATCCTTGAATATACCAGAGCTGCTGCGGTCTCACGGCCTTTAAAAATTCTGCTTCCTCTGCCTAGAATGCTCTTCTCTCAGAAGTGCACAACCGTCTCCCTCACCTCCTTCAGTCATTACTCGAAAGATAACTTCCCAAGGAGACCTAATTGGGAAAAGGCACTCAGGAGGGTTCCTTCTAATGAACTGGTAATGTCATATTCCCTTTATTACTTGGGTGTTCGATTTATAACTATTCTTTAAAATCATTACATATGATTTATACGCACATCTGTGTATTTCAACACTTTAAAAATGAAAAGAATATTGAATGAATGAATAAACAAATGAGCAAATGAACAATGGCTGTTGATTGGCAATTCCCTTTTCCAGGAGGCTGTTACCTTGAGCTTCATGTAACATTTCTGCTCACATTTTGGGAACATTAATTGAACCAGACTCCTACCATCCCTCTTGAAGTGCTGTGCTTTTAAAAAGAACACAAAGTTTTTCTTTTAAAAAATAACAATAGCTATTCTTGGAAACTCATTCAATAGCATTTTCTAAAAATTTCTTCCTTCTTAAAAGCTTTTTATCTTTAAAGTTACAGCTAAAACATTGGATTTTGTTTGCTTTTTGTTCCTAAGCCAGGCAATCTGCATAACCACTGTATTTCATTTGAAAATTCCATGCAGTTGTTAGAAGCTGGCTGCCCCTATTTGGGACATATTATTGGTACAGTTGAGGATTAGCCAACTAAGGTGACAGTTTTGGTTATTTACTTTGTATTTTAACTTCTTCATTTCCTCCCAAGCTTATGACAGGCTTTGGAACTAAACATGCCTACAGTCATTTACTAACTGGAGATAGCCTTAAGCAATTTCCTTTTCTCTGTGCCTCCATTTCTTCAACCTTGTAGGATGAATGAAAAGATATGAAATAAGACAAGTAAGACATCTCTCCTCCATATCTAATGCACAAGAGATATTCACTAAATGGATGTAGCTGTTATACCAGAGCACATTTGGCTAATTCAGAGGTGAAGAACATGAAAATGGGGGTAAGAGGAAGAGCCTAGAAGGAAGAACTGAATCCATTTCTTTCTACAAATATATTCTCCAAAATGTAGGTAGGATTTAGTAGATCATTAGCTAGTTTTGATAGGTGACAATGATTCATCTGTGATCATAGGCACATAGGAACTAAGATAGGAATGTGGGGTTCTCAAGCAACTGTGAGGTGAACAGCCTTTCAAATAAGCCTCTGAGGAAATCTAGTCATATTCTAGAACCCTCTTGAAGAAATAAAGTGTGTTCTATCTCAGTCCCCACCAACAGCTGTATTTGGTACATGGGAACTTACAGGTCCCCTGTATCCCCATGTCCTCCATGAAGGCTTCGTGGGCTCTGTCTTTAAGCCTAATTCTCTTTCTGACTCCAACAGCACTGTACAGTTATAGTTTCCTATGGAACTCCCAAGTTCTCCCCAAATGAGGTTCCTGAGGCCATAGTTCTCCCAGCTACTACAAGGTTCTCATATATTGGTCTTACGTTAGTCTTTTCCCCTCACACTCCTGTGAAATTACATATTGATGCTGGCCCTCTCCTCCCTTGCATCATTTTGACCTCAAAGCTAATTCAAACTTACCAGGAAACAAACAGGATGGGGCATGATGATGTGTGGTAATAGTCAGTCTTTCTGCAAGCTTGTGCTCATAATTTTTCCTTGATCTTAGTTTTGCCTGAATTTTTCAAAAACCTAATTTTCCTAGGAGAAACAGAACTATGAATCATGTTTTCAATTTATGTATAATAGCTGATTACATGTCCTATCATTTTGTGTGTTCTTCTAACCACTTACTCCAACAGCCCCCTTTCTCTCATATTCTATATTTTATTTTTTCATCATGTAATGCTTGCTCTGCTATTAAGAAGGTGTTGGGATGTTGTAATATGAGTAGGTATGGTAGGACAATACGCTCTCTTTCACCCAAATAGTCTGCTTACCTAGAGTCAGAACACAAACTTAGTTCTATTTATGTAGAACCTAACAGATTTTTATAAGAGAAAGGTGAAATAATTATTTTAAAGCATCTAGAAGCATGGGATTGCAAACTGGTATAGCCACTACGGAAAAAAGTATGGGGGTTTTTCAAAAAGTTAAAGATAGAACTACCTTATGACCCAGCAATTCCATTTCTGGGTATTTAGCCAGAGAAATCTAAAACATTAATGCAAAAAAAATATACATCTCTATGTTTACCATTGTGCTAGTCACAATAGCCAAGAGACAACCGAAATGCCCATTAACAGATGACTGAATAAAGGAATTGTAGTACATTTATACAATGGAGTATTATTCTGCCATAAAATAGAATGAAATCTTATCATTTGCAACACAGATAGACCTAGAGGTTATTATGCTGAGTGAGGTAAATCAGACTGAGAAAGACAAATACCATATGATCTCACTTACATGTAGAATCTAATTGAATGAACACAACGGAAATAGACTCATAAGTACAGAGAATAACTGATGGCTACTAGATGGGAGGCAGCTTGGGGGCATGGGTGAGAAAGATGAGGGATTAGGAAGTACAAATTGGTAGTTACAAAATAGTCATGAGGATGTGAAATACAGTATGGGAAATATAGTCAATAATGTAAAAACTATGTATGGTGTCAGATGGGTTTATTCTTATTTGGGGAGCACTTCATAAATTATTAAATGCCTAACCACTGCACTATACACCTGAAACTAATATAAAATAATGTTGAATGTCAACTATAATTTATACATGTAGTCGCAAGATGTAAAATACAGCATAGGGAATATAATTAATGGTATTGTAATAGCTATGTGTGGTGTCAGATGGGCAGTACACATGTTGGAGTCATCACTTTGTGAGGTGTGTAAATGTCTGATCATTATGTTGTTTTGTACAGTTGAAACTAATAATAGATAGATAGATAGATAGATAGATAGATAGATATAAAAGCAACTAGAAGCAAAAGAACACTGAGCCTACCACATACCTAAGACTCCCTGGATGTGTGAAAAACAATAGCTTCCATTTGAGAGAATGGATGGAAGTGTGGGACAGCCAGATGTCAATGAAGTGAAGGCAGTACAAGGAACTTTGTGTCACTGAGGATTGTGCTAAGGTAGGCTAGGCCGTGATTTTTCTTAAAAAGTCAAATAGTACGGTAGTTTAACATAAAAAGAATTTATTGTTTACTTATCAAAAAAGTATTCCTGGGTGATATTCAGTACTCTTCCTCAAATATGAACGTAGACCAAGGATCCTAGTAAGGGTAGAAACCAGGTTAGGTAAGGCAAAGCACCTTTTATAGTCTGTCAGACAAAATCAGCTGAGGGTTTTTATTTATAACCTCATAAAGCCACTTAGTTTGGTCATAGATCTTTCTTCTACCAAGCTGGTAGTGTTAATGTAGGTGCAGCAAGTTTTGTTAATTACTGCACATACACCTCCTTGCTCAGCCAACAGGTGATCAAGGGCTAGTCAGTCGTTAAGGACAACATGTGCAAGTGAACTGAGAGATTGTTGTAAATCCTAGAGGGTGTCTCCAGGGTATTGTGTTAAGATAGCTTATAGACATTGTTAGGTTGGTTAAGAGCCTTGTGAGAGGCAGATCCTCCCCCAAGGGGCTGCTAAACAGAAGGCAGCCCCAATACCTGCCAGAATGAGTCAGATGGCGCATCTGGCTCGGGAGCAGGTTGTTGATGATACAGAAGGTACAAGCCTTGGTCACCTTTATAATGACTGTAGGGTACCTGGTCCCAGTGAAGAGCTGATGGCCAAGAGAGAGCATGGCATCCTTCCTTAGGAGAGTAGAGTCATGTAGGGATTAAAATATGGTCCATAGACAATGGGCAGTAACAAAATCTTATTATAAGCTACCCATCATCCTTCTGCCTTGACAGCCCTTCTGATAAGGCTCTTTCTCCCTCTGAGGAAGAGTGAGAAGGAGTAGGCGGGCACGTCTCTCCTCCAGGATACAAGCCGAGTTGTCCAGGAAGCTCTAGGAGTGCTGCTTTCTTGGCTACTGGATCAGTCAGTCTGTTGCCCATAATCCGGGTTGAATTTCCCTTTATGTGCCCTCAATAGTGCATTACTGTGACTTCAGCAGGCTCCAGGACAGCCTGAAGTAGACACACAATTCCATGGTGATGTTTAATGGGGGAGTGTTTTGTAGTTAAGTGTTCCCATTCTTTCCGGTTGCCGTATGAGCGTGGAGGATTAAAAGTGCGTACTTTGAGTCAGTGTAAATACTAAGCTTTTTTCCTTTACACAGTTTTAGAGCTCTGGTGAGCGCAGTAAGTTTTGCCTTTCTGAGCCGAGGTATTAGGAGGTAAAGGACCTGACTCTGTAATGGAGCTGAGACTTACTATGGCATATCCTGCCCTGAGGATTCCATTGTGCCTATAGCTACTTCTGTCTGTATACCATTCCTCATCTGCATTGTCTAGAGGAGTATCTCTTAGATCAAGCCTGTAGAATAGACCTGTTCTATTGTCTCAATCTGGAATGTGTCAAGTCGGGGTGAGGTCCTGTAGGTATCAGGGTAGCCAGGTTAAAAGTTTAGCTTATTTTCAGGGTGATTTCTGTAGAGTCCCAAAAGAGTGCCTGGTATTTCCTAAGGCCTCCTCCCATGAGTCAATGATGGCCTTCTGCTTCTAGGACTCCTTGTACCTGGGTGTGGAGTCCCACTTCCAGGGTTAATTGGTGGCTTCTTCCACCAGAAGGGCAGTGGCAGCCACCGCCCTTAAGCATCCCAGCAGCCCCTTGGCTATAGCAATCTTTTTTTTTTTAATTCATTTTTATTGTTAGACTTACTGGGGTGACATCTGTTAGCAAGGATTACATAGGTTTCAGGCATACAATTCTACAGTGCATCCAGTTTATTTTTCCTCCTTTAAAAGTAAGTTTATGTTTCCTCCTTTAAAAGTAATGCCATTTGTTCCTCTAGCTGCTTTTAAGGTTTCTGTTTATTTCTGAATTTTAGCTACTGGCTGCTGATATGCCTAGGTTTTTGTTTTTGTTTTTCTTTTTAATCCTGCTTAGGTCTGGAGGAGCTTATTTTAAATTTGCGGCTTAAGTTCTTTTGACAGTCCCGGAAAATTCTTGGCCAATATTTTGCTCATTAGAGAGTTAACCCCATTCTCTTCCTCCTCCTCTTCTCTAACATTTTTGCACATATTAGACCTTTCTACTATGTTCCACATGCCTCTAACACACTTTTCAGTATTTTTTTTTTTTATCCTTTTATCCTTTCTGTGCTTCAGCCTGGATGGCTTATATTGTCCTATCTTCCAGTTTACTAACATTCTCATTCTTTGTCTCATCTGTTCTTAAATTCATCTACTGAGTTCTTAATTTCAATATACTCTACATGACAGTTTCTCTGGTTAAATTCTGTCTTAGCTAGTTTCTTGACTATATTAACCCTTTTTAAAGTCTGTGTCAGATGACTCCAACATCTGAATCACATACTTACTAAAAATTGTAGCAATAATTTGAAGCCCTTTCTCAGGTCCTTTTAAAAAATTACCTTTTTCTTTTTGTTGAATAGTGAGATTATGGACAGATGACCTTATTCCACTTAGGGAATAACATGTTTTTAAGATGTGTTTTTGTTTTTACAAAGATTTTTTTCATTTCTGGTCCCTGCTTACTTTCTAGGCAGCTAGTTGGATTTCTAGGGTGTTGACTTGGACCCTTCCTCTTCAGCTGGCCCTAATTTCTGATTTCTGTCTTCCCAAATTCATATTGGCAGTTTAAGCTCTTCTAAGCTTTTCAGACTCTTAACTGTCACTTCATATTTTCTTTCTCAGAGTTTTGCCTCCACAAATACTATAAATTAGCAAATACCTCAAGGGGAAAAAAATTCCATGAAATGTCAAGCTTAAGAATATAAGACTAACTTCATTGAGCTTCTTTTTGCTTCAGAAAGTTTCAGCTGCATTGGATAGTCTTTGATACCCTCAAACATTTTTTGTGTGATGGTGGTAGAGGTGGGGTGGAGAGGGTATTCTATCTTGCTTTCCTGGTTGTTTTCTGTGGTCAGTTTTTTCTATAGCAATCTAGACCACTATTACTAGAAAATTCCCTGCTTGCTTTTTAAAAGAGTAATCTATCTCATTTTACCTTAGGGGAAAGAAAAACATTATCTGCTTCATAGAAATAGATAGATCTAGGAATGCATATAATTATTAATGGCACAATGTTGTTTTTCATAACTTCTCATTACAAGGCCAGAACAAGCTCTCACTGAATACTTCTAAATTTTTAAATAAACAGGTATCCTTGGTGATAAATGTGAACAGATAAGAGATCACCATGAGAATGTATATTCATCTTTAATAGCCTAATTGTTCAATGTTTTAAAACTTCCATTAATTTAAATGCCTGTAATTGTTGATTTCACATGCTACACTTGGTCAGGAAAAAGATAAATAATTGAAAACCACAGATAATCCAGTATCTCTTTTTGGCCATTAGTTTTAAGCTTTCTCTCTGAACATTTTTTTTCTTAACCAGAGATCTTACTTTATGTAAATATTTTTCATGCTCTAGGGGATACAAAAACACATATGAAAATTCCCAGAGACAAAAGTGGAAAAGGAAAGAGGGCATGAGAGGGGAAATCAAAGATGGTGGAGAAGATAAACACTGTGCCTGCTTTATTCCATGGGCACATTAAAATTACAACTGAATTACAGAACAGTCTACCTGGAGAAACATCTGAAATCAAACAGAACATAAGTTCTATAACTAAGGATATAAAGAAGAAGCCACATCAAAACTGGTAGGAGAGGCAGAGACATGAGACAGGCTAGCCACAAACCTCCATGTGGTGGTTGAAAATTGGGAGGGATATCTCAGCCACAGAGGTTCCCCAGGAAGGAGAGAAAGACCCCAGCCCCACACCAAGAACCCTAGCCAGGAGTAATGATGCCAGGAGGAGGAGCCCTCACAACATCTGGCTATGAAAAGCAGTGGGGATTCCAACTGACTGGGTGGGATGGAAAGCTGTGGAAAACACAGGCATCCTCTTAAAGGGCCTGAGTACAGAATCACAGGTACTCACCCTGAGCTCCAGTGGAGAGATAGTGACTTGTTGGGCATTGTAGACAAAGAATGGGTAGACTGAGGTGTGTGGCTTTGGGATGAGGGCTGGAGGAAAATTGCCATTTTCCCTATATGGGGTCCTCCTCTTGTGCAGCAGGCAGGCAGCAGGCAGGTACCATCTTTCCTATGTTGGACCCTCCCTGCACACCCATGGTGAAAGCTGAATCTAATTGGTCTACTGAGCTCTGCTTGCTCCACCCTGGTGACTTACTGAGACTACCAACCCAACTCCTTATTGTTCAAGGATTTATCAGCAGCTGAACCTTATGTGAGCTGAGAGCCAAAAAAAGGCAGCAAGCCTCAGAGTGTCCTGGCTTTTTGCAGAGCTACTCTAGACCTGGTACTGGTGGCAGCCATCCTCCCATTCACAGTGTGGCCTCTCTGACATGCCTCCAGTTCCAGCACAGGTAGTGACTGATCATGGATATTTTTGTAGTTTCTACCATGGGCAGTGGGTGACAGGGGCCTGCCCCAAAGTCCCTCCTAAGAGGCCCCAGAACCAGCATTCTTGGAGGTTAGCTTCAGACCACAGCAGAGCAGCCCCAATTAGCCACACAAGTGGTATACACAAAGGGTGGTCTCAACAGGCACCAGAGCCCTCAGGGGCAAATCTCATTCAATGGTGTAAGTCTCTGCACTGCAGCCCATAAACTGTGGACCTGGCCAAACTCCACAGCCAGTCAGCCTGAAGGTCAATCCCACCCACTGATGTGCCAAGAGCAATCAAGGCTCAACTATAACAGAAGGGAACACACAACCCATACAAGAGATATTCCCAGATCACCTGGAGCAGGTGACCAGGGAAACTGTGCCCTGGCCCCCACAGGTCACCTATTACATAAGGCCACCTGGCCAAGACTGGGAGACATAGCAGACCTACCTAATGCATAGAAACAAAAACAGAGAGCCAGCAAAAATGAGAAAACAAAGAAATATGCATATATCTCAAAGGAAAGAACAGGAGAAAACTCCAGAAAAAGAACTAAACAAAATGGAGGCAAGCAACCTACCAGAGACAAAGCTCAAAACCACCAAACCAGTATTACAAGAAATGTTAGAGGAACTTCTGTAAGATAAAAACAAATAAATAAATAAAAATTATGAATAATAAAATAGCTATAGCTTCACATCTGTCAGCAATTACTTTCAACATAAATGGACCAAATTCTCTAATCAAAAGCATAGGGTGTCTGAATGAATAAGAGTACAAAAACCTCTACATATACTGCCTACAAAGAATCTTACTTCATATTGGAAGACACATACAGACGGAAAGTAAAGAGATAGAAAAAGTTATTTCATAAAATTGGAAACAAATAAACAAAAAAGATTGGGTGGCAATACTTATACCAGACAAAATAAATTTTAAAACAAAGGCTATAACAAGAGACAAAGAAGGACCCAGTAATCCCACTTCTGGGTATTTATCTGAAGAAACCCAAAATGCTACTTTGGGTGAACATGTGCTTCACATGTTCGTTGCAGCATTGTTCACAATGGCCAAGATGTGGAGGCAGCTTGGGTGTCTGTTAGTGGATGAATGGATAAAGAGGAGTTGGTACAAGTACACTCTGGAATATTGCTTAGCCATGGGAGGGAATGGGTTCTTGCCATCTACAGCAGAATAAATGGACCTGGAGGGTATTGTGCTGAGTCAGACAGAGAAAGGCAAATGCAGTGTGAAACTTACATGTGAAATCTAACAACATAAACAAACAAACAAAACAGAAACAAATTCATAAATACAGAGATGGGAGGCGGATTGGGGTGTGGGTGAAAAATGGGAAGGAATTCAAAGGTACAAATTGGTTGTTGCAAATTAGTCATGGGGCAGTAGGGTACAGAATAAGGAATATAGTCAATAATACTGTAATAACTATATATGGTGTCAGATGGGTACTGGTTTCAGGGTGATCCATGGGAGGGGAGTTGGGGAACAGGATAAAAAAGGTGAAGGCATTAAGAAGTACAAATTGGTAGTTACAAAATAGTCATAAGAATGTATAGCATAGAGAATATAGTCAATAATATGGAAATATTATGTATAGTGCCAGGTGGGTACTAGACTACTCAGGGGATCACTTCTTAAATTATATAAATGTCTAAACACTATGCTGTACACCTGAAATTTATATCAAATAATATTAAATGTCAACTATAATGGAAAAATTTAAAAAGGTGGGGGCGGGGGGTGAAGGGCAACAAGTGGTCCCAATTTCCAGGTATAAAACAAATAAGTTATAGGGATGAAATGTATAGCATAGGCAATATAGTCAATAATATTGTGATAGCATGGTAGGTACCGTGTCAGATGGTTCTTAGACTTAATGGTGATTACTTCTTAGGTATATAAATGTTGAACAATTATGGTGTATACTTGAAACTGATATAAGCTATATTTTTTAATAAATATCTTTTTTTAAAAGTGAAAAATCAGGGTTCCTAAAACATCTCCAAATGAAAAATTATCTCCAATGTGAACAGGAATTTTTAAGTGGTATGTATCAGGCACTTAAGCTATATCTTTAATACTAACAACAGCACTATGAGAAAGATGTTATATCCATTTACATATTAGCAAACAGACCCAGTGTGGTTAAAAAACTTGTTCTGAGACATCCAACTAGTGGGTGGCATTCCTAGATAAAGCAAACAACTACTTTCTATTATTAATAGACAAATGACAACCATTTTTTTTTAATTCCAGGGGTACAAAGAAGTATGGAAAAATATTGAGCAGATCAAAAAGTCAATCTTTGAACTTTTAGTCATTTTTGCACTTATTTTTCATTGAAATTTTTACTGAGATAATTTCAGATTCTCATTTAGTTGGAAGAAATATATATATAACACTGAGGTGTCCAGTTTCCCATAACCTGTTTTCCTACAATGGTGTTACCTTGCAACACTATAATATCAAAACCAGGTTAATGACATTGATACAATCCACTAATCCTATTCATATTTCTCCAGTTTTATCTGTGCTTATTTGTGTATATATATTTAGCTCTATACAATTTTGTCACATGTAGGTACATACTGGAGTGCCAATAAAAGGTATACACATTTTAAGAGATGTTATCTATATATTACATAAATACTGATGGTAACCACTTTGAGCACCTCTTGTAATTGCAGAAGTCAAATGTGACTTGTATTCACCTTTTGTTATCGGTATATATTGAGTATTACAATTTTAATAAAGTTTTCTCCTTTCTTAAAATGTGTACACATATTTTTGGCACCCTCTGTATATCCACCACCTCAGTTATGATACAGAGCAGCTCCATCACTACGAGGATCGCTCATGTGATCCTGTTATAACTATACCCAGCTACCTTCCTCTCTCCCTCCCAGGTCCTGACCCCCTGGTAATCACTAATCTGTTCCTTTTAAATTTTATCATGTCAAAAATGACACAAGTGAAATAATATAGTATATAATCTTCTTGGTATTGGCTTTTTTTTTTTCACTCAGCATCATTTCCTGGATCTTCATTGTCGTTGTTATGGGTATCAACAGTACATTTACCATAGTTTGGTTTACCATTCACCCATTGCAGGGCATCTGGGCTGCTTCCAGCTTTTGGCTTTCATGAATAAAACTATTATAGATATTGTAGGCTTTTTTATGAACATAAGTTTTAAGTTTTCTGGATAAATGCCCAATAGTGTATTTGCTAGGCTATATGGTAATTACATGTGCAGTTCATTTTGTTTTATTAAAACTGTGTGACTGTTTTCCAGAGGGGCTATGCTATTTTACATTCCCAACAGTAATGTAAGACTTATTTAGTGTCTCCACATCCTCACCAGCATTTAGTGTTGTCACTGTTTTTTATTGTAATTATTCTGACAAGTATGTAGTGATAGCTCATTGTGGTTTTAATTTGAATTTCATTGATGGCTAATGATGTTAATTGTCTTTTCATACTTTTTGCCCTTGTTTTAATTCTCTTATTTTGTACCAAGTGTTGCATTATTGATGATTAGAAGAGTAAAAGAAAACTTGATTTTTAAAACGCCATCCTCATGGTCTTTCCTCCGAGACTCCAATTCCTCTTGACTAAATTTCTTAGCCAAAATCCAATAAAACCAATAAACTATCACTAAATCTCCTTATTCAGAACTGTAGTTATTATATACTTCCTCTGAAAACCTTTCCAATATGAAAAATTTCAAACATACACTAAAGTGAATAGTTTAGTGAACTCTCATGTACCCATCTCCAATAATGATAAAAAAAATGCCAATATTATTTTATTTTTCTTTCCCAATCATTATTTTTTGCCAGAGTATTTTTTAAAACAAATTCCTATGTCATATAACTTCATCCATGAATTAATACTTTTCCTGATGATGTCAAGTAATGCAATTGTCCAAGCTAGAGGACATAAATTAATTGTGGAGCCAAGGTTCAAAACCACTTTCTTTTTCTATTATTAAAGAAAGACAGTGTTTGCAGGACATGATCTCTTAGGCAGGTATCATTGCATTGTTTTTAACATAATTACTCTTTTTCTGGCCTAGACACCACTGTTCTATACATATAGACAGAATGACCTTTTGTGCTATTGTCTTGATAAAATGAGAAAGATGTTTCATTACCAAAAAGAAAGCCATATGAGATAAACACACAAGGGCTGTCCAGACAAAGTCCAATATAACAAGAACAGTTTTGTGGATGTATACTTTCTAGACAGCCCTCGTATGGATCTACTCTATGTAAGGACAGCTGTTTTGCTGACTTTAAGCCCTCAATTTGTTCCCCTTCTACCATAAGAAATGACTTTTAAGTTTATGCCTCAGTTAACTTTTGTAAACATGTCCAATTCTACCACAAGCTCAGATGGCCTGGAAACAGTTCTGCTTCTCTGTAATACTATAGATGACAATGAGGTCATTTTACAATTGCTTCTTTTCTGAAAAACACAGCTGGCTTAGTTTGGTCAGCAACATTCTCAGTGCTGCATTTCCTGAGTCACCACAGTATTTCAATTGACCCCTTCAGAACAGATTGTATCTATGTAATATTCTTCCACAATAAAACTTCTATAATCAAATGACTACAATAGCCACTGAGTGGAATGCCCCTTACTCTGGACCAGGGCTGTTCTATTTCATATCCTTTCAATAACTCTACCTCACTGAAACTTTTAAGTTCAGATTTTCTCAAATCAAGTGTAAGAGATGGTTTATTTTTGTTCTCCAACCACCCCTTAACCAGAAGCATGGTTTGTTTATGGCACAATTCCTTTCGGTTTTGTATAGATCATAATAATTGAGGGGGGAGGGGACACAAACATTTATTCCATAGCAACATTCATCCTAAATGACAACCTTATACTGAATTTGATACTACTGACATAATGGAATTGCCTTCTCAAATGCTTTGGTCTTCTATATGTTTGTGTATGTATTTGGAGATCTGTGATATGTTAAACACCCTTAATTACAATACTCAAAAATTTTCACCTTTAAAGTAAACTTGTGCATACCTGAAATAAAAATTATGTATATGAAAGATGGCACAGAGACATACCTAGAAGGCAAATCATGATGGAAAGATTGCATAATAAGTACTTGAACTGCTTGGAAGAACAGTTTTGAAGCACTATTTACATAACACACTAATTATCAACTCTATCGTATCCATAAAGCAGGTCCCTAAGGGTCTTTTCCTATGAAATTAGTTGTTTGTACTTAAACAATATGTTTATTTAAAATAGTCTTAAAGCAGACATTATGCTAATTTGGAAAGGCTAGAGGACCTCCCTCTAATTCATTGATTCTAAGATTAAACAATTTTGCACATTTTATCATCTCTGAAATTGAGAGGCATTCCACAAATGCATTTCACATACAATTTCCTTGGTTTCTTCTGCTTCTGGCAGCCCTATTGCTGCCAGAATAGTTCTCCTGACCTGATCCCCACCCACAACCTGCCCCTTGGACAACTTGAATCATCTTGTCAGTGAGCAGCCTCAAGACTGTAAATACACAAACTCGAAGACAGGTCAATTTCCTTGGGTCATTAATTGCTTTTGATATACATCAGTTGAATAAAGCATCTATTATTGACCCTTTTTTGTTTTAAATACAAAAACTAGGCAAACTCATCTGAGACTGAGGGGAAGTCTAAAAATATGTTAATATGTATATAATAAAATTTTAAGCAATAAAAAAACAAGTAAAATCACAGTGCATTTTAAAATTTATGGTGTCTTCAGACATACAAACCAATGAAATAGTATAGATAGCCCCAAAATAAACCCATGCATATATGGTCAGCTGATCTTCAACAAGACTGTGAAGAAGACACAATGGAGAAAAAAGCCTCTTCAACAAATGATGTTGGGAAAGGTGGGTATCTACATGCAAAAGAATGAAATCAGACCCTTATCTTACATCATACATAAAAATCAACTCAAAATAGATTAATGATTTAAACATAAGACCTGAATTTATAAATTTAGAGGAAAATACAGGAGAAAAGCTTCTGAACATTGGTCTTGACAATGACTTTTTGGATATGACACCAAGAACGCAGGCAACAAAAGCAAAAACAGACAAGTGGGGCTCTGTGTGTGTGTGTGTGTGTGTGTGTGTGTGTGTGCGCGCGCGCGTGTGCATGCGCGCGCATGCACGCACATGCGTGCATCTCCTACAATTGAATAGCAAAATTTTAAATAACCCAATTTACAAATGGGCAGAGAACTTAAATAGACATTTCTCTGAAGAACACATATAAATGGTAAACAGGTATATGAAATGATGGTCATCATCATTAACCATCAAGGAAATGCAAATCGAAACCACAATAAAATATCACCTCACAATAGGAGAGCCATCATCAAAAAGACAAAAGTGATGACAAGGATGTGAATAAATTAGAACCCTTGTGTATTGTTAGAGGGAATGAATAATGGTGCAGCTGTTACAGAAAGCAGTATAAAGTTTCCTCAAAAAAAAAAAAAAAGCAGAATGACCATATGATCCAGCAATCCCACCACTGTGTACGTATCCAAAAGAAATGAAATCAGAATCTTGAAGAGATATTAGCACTCCCATATTCACTGCAGCATCATTCACAATAGCAATAACCCAAATGTCTAGCAATGGATAAATAGATAGAGAAAATGTGGTATATACATACAAAGGAATACTTTTCAACCATAAAAAAGAAGGAAGCCCTGACATATATGACAACAAGGTTGAACCTAGAGGATATTATAGTACTAAGTAAAATGAGCCAATCACAGAATGACATGTGGCATGATTCTATTTATATGAAATACTAAAAGTCACTAATTCATGGAAACAAACGAGTAGAATGGCGATTACTAGGGACTAGGACAGCAGTTCTTGACCTTCCTGATGCCGCGACCCTTTAATACAGTTCCTCATGTTGTGTGACCCCCATAAAATTATTTTTGTTGCTACTTCATAACTGTCATTTTGCTACTGTTATGAATCGTAATGTAAATATCTGATATGTGTTTTCCGATGGTCTTAGGTGACCCCTGTGAAAGGGTCGTTCGACCCCCAAAGGGGTCACGACCCACAGGTTGAGAACCGCTGGACTAGGGTGAGGGGGAAATAAGGAGTTGCTGTTCAATGGGTAAGAAGTTTCAATCATACAAGATGAATAAATTCTAGAAATCAGCTGTATTACATTATACTTACAGTTAACAACTGTATTTATTAAGAAGGCAAATCTCATCTTAGATGTTATTATTTTAAAAAACAGGCTCATTCAGAGAAATGTGACAGTAACAATTAAATGTTCCTATATGGTATGGGTCTTCATGGCCTTAAAATCTTCCCACTCCCAATAGCGCCACAGGCTCCAATGCTGTGACGAGGTTTCTTTTTTCCATGGACCCTGTCTACCCCAGTGAAGGTAATGGCACTAGATCTTACTGAGTGGCACTCTCCATGTCACCAATAACATTTATTTTCAGGCTGCTAATATCAACCTTATCTCTGGGGTTCAACTGGATGAGTCTGAGCTACAAATCTTTGAATGTAGGTAAAGGTTAATGTCAAGGAAGCTGTATTTCAGAAAGATGTTCATACACAGATGACACGGTGTCCACTAGCTCCCTCCTGCTGGTGTCAGTTGAGCATTCCTACCTATGGTTGTGTACACAGTGCCTTTCACCTGAGCAAACCCAGTGATTATGTCTTCCACAGGGATGTTCTGCCTGGTGGGTGCCATTATACTGTCAATGTTGACAACTGTCCCTTTCCTTATAAATGGAGTTGTACACAGAGCTATGTGAACAGGGACAACACAACTTCAGCACTTGTCCCATCAGGTTTAAAGGTTTTGGACTCTGTTTTATAGCTTACCAGAGAGCAACAAATCTAGTTCTATTCAGGGGATTTAATTCACATCTCATTAACTACTTTGGCAAAAGCCAACATTAGCCCTGAAAGGCTAATTTGTTTAAAGAATTGATGGACATTGCTTCTCTCAGACTAATGAAGTTAATTTTAATGGAGATAATGTCTCCCTGGCAGATTACTGTGAAAATGAAATAAAGCTAGCTACATATTTTAGAGGCTTTGTGAATTATAAAATACTAAACAAGTGTAGATGATTATCACAAGCCTCTTTATCCCTTTGTTACAGCCTTCAGACTCTTATTTCTTTCCCTTTCTTTTCCTACCTCGTCCTAGAGGTCTTACCTCATTATTTAGCTGAGGGAAATCCTCAGGCCTGACCTACTATCACTTTGTTTTTTCAACTACTAAACTGATTCAACAAACATATTTGAAAACCTACTATGGGCAAGTCATGGGTGATTTTCCTTAGACTCATCTAACATTATGGAAGCAGGAGATTTCAGGTGTATGCCATATAGAGGTATATTCAGATCACATCACATTTCTTGATATTTATGCTTAAACCCACTTTGATATTTAGTATGGTCTTAGGTGGGAAGGCAGTGTAGACACTGGAAAATAAAAGGACAATTAACAACTGACAATTCTGTCGCCAGGTAATATTGTGGCGCAACATTTGTAAAGGATTGGTCAGTGTTTTTGCAAACAGACGTTTTAACTACATCTTAGAGAACCATGGTGAAAACAGTACATTCTCCCCCTTCCGAAGATGGAGCATTTGAAAATAAGCTTAAAAACCTCAAGACCACACCATGTGAGGAAAGGGGAAAAGGTTAGCACAAAAAAACCCATCCATCAAATAAATCTCCGCTTATACTTCCATTGGTATAATTTTCAAAGTTGTGTAGACTATACTGAAATTGCAAGAGAAAGGGAACCTCTACTCACTACCTTCCCACCCACTGGTAACACTTATAAATGGTCTTACGTGTCCTCAGGGCCCAGTCATAAGCAGTTGTGCTTATATTTGTTATCACTTCTCTAGGAGATCAGATCCCTGCTAGGACTCAAAAATTACAAAAGCTGAGTTCACACTCTGGTTCCAAGTGACAAAGATCCAGCTTAAGCAAAAAAAAAGGAAATGTACAGACTTATGTACAAGCACAGCTGTAGAGAGGTTGTTCGTGGGCACATCCAGAACCAGGAACCCAAATACCAACAGGGCGCTGCCTCCACACAGCTCCATGTCTTTGTGTCTGGGTTTCTTTCTCCCCAGCCGGTAGGGTGTGTGCTGGGGCTGAGGGTCAGGAGGCGAAAAGGGACACTGGTGTCAGACTCACATTCTTATGGCTTAGGGACCAGAAATGAAAAAGGAAACTGTTTTTTTTCTCATTCTTAGTTTTAAACATGGGAGAAACTACCTGATTGGTAGTACATCCTGGGTCATATGCCCACCCCTGTATGTAAGTACAGTGGACAGAGGAGAGCTACCAAAAGTGGCATATCTTGGGCACACACAGTCCTTGACTAGGCTGTGTCTCTTGCCACAAGGGTAACTAACACAGATGCTGCGAAAACGAGCACTAGAGAAAGTTCAAAATGTAAGCAACCTCAACACACCACTAGGAAACTAATTAAGGTCTGTGTATCGTAAAGAAATGCTAGATAAAAGCAAAAAACAAAAATATTAGCACATGAAACCTGGGATAATCAATTTTTATAGAAAAATAACTGGCCTGACAGGGAGCAAGTGTAGAATTCATTTGGGCAACATTTCATTTGTTTTTGTTTTTTTTTCATGAAAGAGAGTATCTTTTCTTTGGTGAGATAAAAAGAAAAGCAACAACTTATTTAGAAGCAGAAAGTTGTGCTTTTATTATCAGCCATCCTATTAAACCAATTTCTGTCGCAGTATTCCCATGTGCAGTCATGCCACTCCCGAATGAGAAAAAGGACAAGCACACCAATCTATATCAATTTGGGACATTTATTGTATTTCTTAATGCAATATCCACGGCACTCTATAATCAAGAATATAAAGTCATCTACTTAGGCTTTGCCATTCAAAGTTGGAAACATTCTCAGAATCACAATACCTTGAAGTAAAAGACTGGAATGACAGGCAAGTAAGTTTGCAAATAGAGCAATCATCAATAACATACATTTTCCACATCATAACTCTAACATAGATATATATATTATTCTCCAGACCTTGCAAATTCTAAGAATCCATTTTACCAGTACTGGGAGAGTATAGTTTTCAACCATAACCAGTCAGAAAGACAATTTTATATATTATAGTCTTATAGTATATATAAGACCCTAATATATATATACACACACACACATATACCCAGGAGTGTGTTTGTTATAAAAATAAAGCTTCTCTCTTCCCTCTAACACGATGCATGACACAAATTAGCTGTATTTGAAGAGAAAGTGAGACTCAATGACAACCATCACCTAAAAACACGTATAAATTCCTATACCTGGTGCCAGAAGAATGACACACTGCACTGTGCTATGCGCCCTCTGTCCAGAGAACAGCTGTCTGGCCTGTCTTCAGGGTGCCTAGACTTTTTGCCCCCTGTTTGAGATGCAGGATGCTTGGTCACCCCCAGGACGTTTGGTACTGAGGACACCTCTGAATATACGTTCCTTACAAAACATCTACCATGTTTATTTTCTAACACTGAAAATTCACTCACCATTCTTCAAATCCTGGATTTGCTTGTCATAATTTTCCCTATTTGGGTAAAGCCAAATTAAAAGTACTTTGTTCAAGGAAGTAGCCTGAACAGAAGAAAAACACTGTTCTATAAAAAAGCCATTCAATATTTAGAAAGTTTTCTGAATGAGAAATGAGAGCCTTAAAAAAAAAAGACTTAAAAAAATTCCCTGCTGTCATTATGACTATGATTTCATGACAAATTGTCCCATAGCCCTTACTGGCTTAAGAGGAGGTATTGTTCAAATAGCTCACAGGTCCTCAATAATATAAAAGACTCTTAAGGACCTTCTGGATACATATGAATACATCACTGTTTCAAAATGAAAAAACGACTAGATCAGTTAGGTTTACAGCCCTCTTCCTACAATAAATCTTGGTTTCTGGCAAAGCACAATGGTTGGTTGGTTATTTACAAAGGCAGCTTTCTGGTAGGATGGCAGCACCAATAGACCCTACACCCTATCTATCCCACAGACCAGTTACTGCTCCCACACATAAGTGTTCTGTTTTCCTTTTTGGGCATCTATTTAGTTACAAAAATTGTGGGGGGAGGAGAGATGTAATCACAAAATCAGAGGCTCCAAAAGAAAAGTCAGAGGAGGCTGAAGGAAAAACTATGGTTAAGACACCATTTCTCCAATCAAAACTCACATGTTTTTTGATCTTTCAGGAATACTATAACACTGCCCTGGGTATACTCTGGGGGAGTTATTTTGCTCCCTCATTCTTTTTTTCTCCATGTCAAGATTTAGTTAGGAGGAAAAGTACATCAATGAAACTCCTCCTATGAGCCCATCTCAATACAAACTGCACACAAGTTAGTGTACGTACCACAGAAGATGGAGAGAAATTCAATGTGAATACCAATTGTAAAGACAGCCTCCTCAACACTTATAAAACAAATAAGATAATCATATATATATATTTCCTTTTATTTTTCATTAAAATGGCATAGCATGCTTTGAGAGGACAAAGTCTATATGGTTGCATTAAGCATAAAATGCTAGGAAAAAACTAGTCAATAATTGCTTGTTAAATGTATAATTATGATTACTGATGTCCTTTCAATGAAATCCTATGTGGTTAAAATGAAAAACACACAACCTAGGACGAATGGCTAGTCTGCGTGTCAAGTTGTAATCTGCTGCATTGGCACGAGCTTTGGTGAAACCTGGTAAAAGAAAAAGAAAAGAATTACCAAATTATCAAACATCTTATGGTACAAGTATTTTTCCTTTTAATTTCCAAACTTAAATGATGCAGGCCATGATCAACCTTTCCATGAACATCACCTGGAATTTTCTCGTTATTTCCCATTTTGAAACCAAGACGAAAAACTCCTTTTCTGCTTACATTTTGTGTGTTTAGTAGTTCTCAACCTTTCGGCATTACAGCTCTAAATTAAGGATCATTAAGACTGGAACAAGGAGCAGAGAGAGACAAATAAAGGGTCCAGGCTCTCTAGTGAATGGATTCCTGAGACTGATGCCTCTGAGACTTCACTCAAAACTGAGACATAGAATAAGGCACGTCTCGGGATCCTCAGCACAGGTCCAGTCAGTTCACAGTTTCATTAAGAGACATTTAAAGTCGTCTTTGGATTAACTGGATACGTACTAGTGAAAGATGTATGGTCAATGACAGAGTTCTATCACAAATTTTATAATCCGAATGGAAATGATATAAAGACAGTAAAAATAGTCCAAGTTATTACAAAAAGGAAGTAACAGCATTAAACACATTAAATGTTGACGATATTTATGTTCAATGTAAAGAACAGCAAATGCAACCCTAGGAGTCTTGAGGCAGAGAAAAATGAGGACAGGTCTACATTGAATGGTAGAGCTGGTGGAAGAAGAAACAGAAATGTAAGCATTCTGGCTCCATTTTCACAGGTCTTTCAAGGTGTAATGCCACATACAGATTTCTTCATTCAATCTAGCAAATATATATCACGTCCTAGCGTGTAACAGTCCCCATGGAATGCACAATAGAGACTATTAAAATTTAGGTGATTTTTTGAGCCCCTCAAGGATGTGGCAATCGAAGTGGGCCTAAAGCATCTTGTTATCCAGAACGAACAGTTAATATTTTGTTAAATTAATGAACAAATGAATGAATGAATGAGTGGATCATCAGCTTCAAAGAACCAGAAGAAAGGTTTCTAAGACAAGTTAAGTATTAAGAATAGAAGTAGGCAATTATTTGGGTTTGATGAAGGTGAGTATTTTTAGTTCATTTATAAATTGTTTCTGTATTAACTCTTCACAATGTCAAGAGTTAAAAGCTGCATTCTATTTTTCTACTAAAAGAATGAGATGACCAAAATAAAAAGGATTGGTATGAATTGGTATATAGCTTAGAATAAATGAGAGTTCATTCAGACTTGCCAGTTCCAAGAACAGATATATAATAATAGACAAAACAGTAGACATATGAACATAAACAGACAAAAGTCACAGCCCACATTTTCATAGAATCTCAGCTCTACTGAAAAGAATAAAAGACATATGGGCTCTGAGTATTTAGAACATGTGTCTCATAAACAATCCATTTTCTTTTTTTAAACAAAAGAGCATCTGTGGAAATAACTTATTGAAATTAAACTTTTTGAAAACAGATTAATTTCTAATAGATTCTTTATAGAATTTCTTTTAAAAGGAAACTTTAATTTCTTAAACTAAACATCTGATCCTTTTCCTTGTCACGTTGGTCCTATTTTGAGCTTTTAATATCATTAATATCCTCAATGTGGAAAATGACTTTTATCAGAAGATGAAGCTTTTGATCAAGCTTGTCCAACATGCAGCCCATGGACCACGTGAGGCCCAGGACGGCTGTGAATGTGGCCCAACACAAATTTGTAAACTTCCTTAAAATATTATGAAAATTATACACGGGCCTTTTTTTTTTAGCTCATCGACTATTGTTGGTATACTTTACGTGTGTCCCAAGACAATTCTTCTTCTAATATGGCCCAGGGAAGCCAAAAGATTGGACACCCCTGCTTTAGACAGACTGACTTGGCCTCTCTAATTTTTGTAATGAACAACATCTAACCCATCATTTTTCACCCTGTTCTCTTAGACAGTCTCATCAACAGTGAGCACCCATGCAAACTGAAACAGATTATCCTGCCAGGGTGATCCACTGGCTAAGCATAAACCTATATGATTTAAGTGTAGAAGATAAGCTGATGATTTGTCTTCCTAGTCCACTGAAATCCCAAGAGTACGCTGTTTAATTCTGGTATAATGCCAGTTCATAATAGCTATTGAGAGTCCAAATTTATTCAACTTGGCAAATAATGTCTGCAGCTGGCTTCCTTCAGATTCTTTTGCAAACATATAAATAAGCAGTAGTATTATTTAATTCTTGGTCATTGGTGGGTTAGATGCATTTCTGCCTGGAGAGTGAGACCAAGAACTTGGGAAGTAGGAAATGTACCTGTGGGTTCTATTTCTTTCCGACTTCCTAGTCTCCACTGTTTTGCTCTCAGCCATGCGAAAGAAGCTCACAAATAAAGGCCGCCCTCTGTGTAGAAGGCCTGTGAGTATCCCAGGTTGTCTCCAACTGGGCTTGGAGTCTCTCCCATCTCTGGAGTTCACATCTGAAAAGCCTGCTACGGCTGCACAACTAAGCCACACCCTCCATGTCAGCCTTTATAACAACAGGGGTATTTTTACTTCCACCTGCCCAGCTCCTTTGTCTCTCTCAATTGATTCAGAACTCAATGCCCCAGATACACAGATGAAGTCCCTTTCTTTATAACAATTTCATGTTGAAGGACAGTAACCCTATAGAACAAGGTCTGTGTCCATTATGGGATGGCTACTCTTGCAGTGAACTACTTACTATTCGTGACCAGAATCTTATCTGGGGAGTGTGGTGAACATTCCAGAAATATAGTCAATATTTGCATTTCTACAACAAAATCTCCATAGCCTCCTTTGGAGTTCCAGACATATCTATGACCCTTAAGAGATTCTCCTACCAACTGAATAGAAAACTCCTTTCAACTGACACAAAATCATGAGTATAACTCACTACAATTTCTTTTGGTCATTATTATTTTTTTAGAGAAGTTCTTTCAGGTGATAATTAAAAATACAATTTCCTTCCACATTTTTTGTCATTACTAACTGCACTGTGGTATATGGGAAAGTCATAGTAATTCTGTTTTTTTAATGGCCAAATATTTCATTATAACCATTAATTTTTAATACCCTGAAACCACAATTTTGTCATGTCCTAATACCTGATGCTGTCATATTTTGTTTTTTTCTTTGAAATTCTCAGTATTTTCTCAATCAACTTACAGCCACATTCTGTATATTTGTCTATTCACTTGCTGATATTCTTAAGTACCTGGAATTTTTACCAACACATTTTTACAATTTCTTTGATCTAGGTTTTTACCTTTTTTAAAAATTATGCAACAACCTGGCTGTTCTTTTCTAGAATGTTCACCTCCAGGTATATGTGAAGGCTGAGCAGGCTTTTTCTCAAAGAGAAATCTTGAGAAACTGTGTATTAGTCACATATGGAGTCCAATGCTACCTATGCAGCAATAATAACATGGAGTAGCTTGTGAATTACAACAGAATACCTTCTGAATTATCAAATACAGAAATGTGATCTTCAATGTACTTCTATAATTAACTGTATCTCTTGGTAATCCAGGTATTAAGCAGAACATTTTATTAATCAGAGCACTCCAGTACTCGGCCTTACAGACAGCAATCTGCTATCTGTGATTTCATCTGCCAGGATCTAAAGAGATGCATTGATCATCAGACTGTCAAAAGCTAGTTCTCTCATCAAGGTAGTTCAGCTGGTACCACACCTTTTAATTTTAAGGACAATACGGACATACAAATTAACATTACATCTCAGCAGCCTAATTTGGAGGACACCAGATTACATGTCAATATCAAAAGCGGAGGGGTAATATTGTAATAAAAGAGGGACTATAGAGAAAATTTTCAATGTATCAAGATACGGAAACTATCACTTAAAAAAGAAAGATGAAAGCAAAACAGTAAAAGTCCATCTTTTTCATTCCTGATTTACCTAAGTAACTAGGAAAGGTAGCAGTGAGAGCATTCCTTGGTATATTCTCTTTTGCAGCAAAGAACTGAACACTGTGGATCTCAAATATTCTATCTGTTGAAGAAGAGGTTAACTCATCCACATAGAAAAAAATATGAAGAAAGTTGAGTAAGAAGAATTGTTTTCTCTTATCACTGGAGTTAAGAAATTCTAAATAAAGTACAGACAAAACTCATTTTGACCCTCTGTGGTTACTGAAAAGGTAATTAAAGATGTGCTTTTTGTCTGAGGTACTGCTGGCAGTCCTCTTTTCTCCACAGAGAAATTCAGAAAAGGTTAATAGACAAAGACCTTCATACAGCACCAGAAACAGTTACATGTGGATAATTAATTATGTAACAACATTGTTTTTAACAGAATTTTTTAATGCACTGATATAGAGCAGCCAAGCTGTTGACCTAAGGAAGAAATGTATAAAATATATGCATGACTCATCAAATAACTTTTGTTAAATTACTTTGTCTAGGATAGGTAGCTGCAACATTTCTTTTCATTATAAATATATTTCATTTTAATAAGTAGATCTGTTCTTAGAAACGTATGTAAGAAGCAAATATTTTCCCTCATTTTTGCAGAGACATTTCACCTTTACTTTCGATTAACTTGAAACAGCCTGAGCTATCCTCTCAATCCCCAGTAGGTAGGTGACTGCTGATTTATAAACAAGCTCTTATATTAAAGGGCAGTTATTTATCTTATAGCATTACTCTCTTTGTTTCAGATTTCTTAAATGGATACTCCCCTGATGTACTTACTCCTTTTAAGTCAGAGTTTTTATGCACTAAGCTTTTCTTCAAATGCAGGACATACCCACTTTGTGACTATCATTTGGTGGTATCAGAAGCCCAACATCCTAATATCTTCACCAGATGGAGTAATCAGGCATACAAGGTTCATCAAAGAGAAATCCATAAGCCGCAGATGAGTTTAAAGGGAAAGTATCAATTATTTGCATGCAGCTCACATTTTTCAGTTAATCAAGTTTCACTACAGCTGACATGTATCTCAAGGACAGAGGACCACAAGGAGCTTCACAGAGAGTAGCTTAGAATTCAAGCTTGACCTTGTTTCTTCTTCCTGCTTCTGACTCCTGAGCCAAACCCTGGCCCATGAGTCAGAGCCTGTTCCTGCACCCACCTGCTCTCATCTGGAGGCCCCCTTCCTTCCACTCCTGTTCTCTGCAAAGGTCAACTCCAAAAATGATCACAAATTAAATGGTTCATGTCCTGTAAACACCCATTAATCAAGCTCACGTTATAGATTAAGTGGCTGGATTTGTTCACAGGAACACTTACTGCAAAATCACACCCCGTGCTCTGTTTGATGTCATCTACTGTCAGGCCTTCCCAGAGTTCGATCAGAGTTAGCCCTTTCTTTTTGTCCACGTCGAACACAGCCTGTAGGGGGTCAAGAACACGACAATACCAATTGTTAACACAGGAATTTTTTATAGCACACAAACAAAAACAAAAACAAAAACAAACTCTCAAGTTCTTAAAGGAGAGACAAGGCTGAGAACAAAAAGACTCTGAAAATCAGCAACGAAAGAATGTTAACCGTAACCACTTTATTTTGGGGAAAATCAATGCCAACCCCCTACCTGGCAATGAGTTGTGGAGCTCAGATGCCAGAAAACAAGGGAATGCTGACTGTTGGTGGCATCTGCTTACTACTTTAACCCGCTTTTTTAAAACTATTTTACTTTTCTTAAGTCTATCATTTTTGGTCAATATTTCAATTAGATGATTAATAATGATTTTAAGAAAGAAAAGAAGAAAAGCGGGGAGGGAGGAGATGTTTGGAAGGTGAAAGTACAGGGATGATGGGGAAAAGCTGATCAATGCTGCTGGGTAAAGAGTTACAGGAAACAAAAGAAGGTGCTCTGAAGTAGCTAGGAGTAATTACAAAGGGAAAGCTGTCCAGCCCGGGAAGATCCCCACAGGTAAGTAAGAAACCTTTCCCAGCCAGTCAGTCCCCTGAAAATACATAGGTCCAAGCGAATAGCACCAGAATCTCCCTCTGGAATGCAAATCAAATGAAGGTACTCATGTTTAGGACAAGCATAGGAGGCTAACCTCACCCTAAACAATCCATTGCAACATTCTGCTCAGTAACACAGGTCGTGCTGACTGGTATAGCTTGACCTCTGCAGGTAGACTCAGCCTGCTGTGTCTGATTTAGAACACATGTTGTCACACCTAGTTATATGACAACATGAGTAGAAGAGACCCATAAAGTCACTTAATATTACCTCCCACTCAAGAATTCTTCAAAACATTCTTCTGAAATGGTCACTGGGGCTCTGCTTAGAAATTGCCAGTGGCAGGAGGCTCACTTGTTGATAGATGGCAAGCTCTAACTGTGAGAGTCTGAACTGCTTCTCCGTGACTTTTAACTACCTTGCCCTCCAGGGCAACAGGCACTGTTTCCTCTTTTGGTGTTTGTGGTTGGTTTCCTCTTCCTTGGACTTACATATGATGCTGCCCAGATCTGTGGCAGACCCTCTCCTGTAGATTTACCTTAAATTCAACTATTATTTGCAGGCTTACAACCTCTACTTTCAGCTAGCTTGGAAGTCAAACCCTAAATTGTCATTTTAAAACACACTCCTGGTTAGGAGGCTAACACGAAGACAGCAGCATGTAAAGGAAAGAACCCGGCTTTCGACCTGCACAGGAATTCCAGCTCTGCTGCACATGCAATCTTTGGTGAACCTATCCTCACATCTGTAGATGAATACCAAAAAAACAAAAAACAAAACCTGCTTCTCAAGATTGTTGTACAGGACAAACATAATAACAAACATGTCCTGAGCACCTGACATCAGTCCAGGGACACAGCTGGAGCACCGAACAAGCGTATTCTTTTGCCTTAATAGCCTAACTTATTGTCACCTGTGTGTGAACCCAAATCAAAGCACCAACATGTTTATTTGTCTCCAGTTAACTGGTATTTCTCCCCAGGAGCAAAACACAGAAGGAACCACTGATACTTGCATTCTCTATTTGTTTGATGAATTCATAGATGATCTAGTTGATTTTACTGCAAAAGACAATTTAAATTTAGGAGAAAATATTTCAGTGAACTTTCTCTTTATACATTTTGATGTTTCTAAAAAAATTTTTTCAGCAGAAATGTGTTTTAAGAAGAGAAAATATGGTTGTTTAGGAATGTCTTGTATGCTGCATTAGGTTATTTAATTTCAAAATGACAATTACAGATTTTTTTAATGGATATTTTTTCCCTTACAGAAAATATCTCTGGAGCACCATTCATATTGATTTGCTCTTCTCTGGATTGTGAATAACTGTAAATTTATCACAATGGAACAAATCAGGGAAGTAAAGCCTCTGGATTGTGTTATTAAGAACAGGCAGAAAGGAGATCTGGGGAAAAGATAACTATGGTATCATGAATATAAGGCTTCAGTGATCAGGGAAATAAAATGTATGGCTAATTGGCATTGTTTGTAAAAAAAACTTTTAGTAATACCTTTATCAAGCCCTAATTAGCTTTCAACGTCACATATTAGAAGGCTTAGCATTTATTATTAAAATGAGGACATTTTATTTTTGAAATATTTACAAAGGTTTCCATTTAGTAGTATAAAGTGTCAAGAAAAACTTGATAAAAATGGAGGCTAAAACCTAAAAGCTACAACAAATTGTTCAACTACCAAGAACAATATTGCAACTACTTTATTTGTTTTACAGATGAATAAGTTAATTATTCTATCACCACCATAAAAGGCTACCTTATGGATAAAGCACTTAATCATAGTCTCGGTGCTAGTGAGAAAGACATCTTTCATAACCTTATTCTAGTAACACAACTCTAGGAAATCAGCATCATAACATCCCCAAAGCCTCTTTCAAATGGCAAACTAATCAAATTACCCTTAGGAGATGAAAAATGGCATTCTAGTCCCATATCTGCTATGGCAGGATTGTACACATTCATTGTCCTACATTCTCATTTACTCACTTGACAGACCTTTATTGAGTGCCTACTAGTATAGAGCACAGAGTTACACATGCACCACCCATTCCTTGAGGTACTCACACTTACAAGTAGATGCTTCTCACGCAACTCATTTTTGCTACACAATGTCACTTACCATTAAGGTTCCAACTATCCCCATATGTTAATGACATTCACAAGTTTGTTTTAAGAGACTGATGTCTCTTCTGAGCTCTGGATCCATATCTCCAATTGTTTATCACAACTATCTGACTGGATGTTCAGTATGTTAAGTTACTCAATTCAGGAATATCAAAAATGAACCTACTCTTTTCCTGCCTCCCACTCTTCTCTTCCTACAGTCTTACACTTCACTGAGGATACAACAGGCCGACCACCCTCTCTTTTCTTTTTCAGATAGAAAACTGAGATATCACCTCTGCTTTAGCATCCATATCCAATTCATCATTCAGTTAGGTTGAGTTCATCTCCTAAATGTCTTTCACTTCTCTCTTTCTGTCTTGTGGTTTAGGACCTTGACACTCTGGCCCAGATTACTGAAGGGGACTTCTAACTGGACTGTCTTATCCCCTTCTCCCCCTACTCTATATAAAATCTACAATGCTTTTTCTAAAATGCAAACCTCATCAATCGTGTACCCAGCTACTAAAAAATCACTGAAAGGCTTCCAACTGCTTCCCAGTCTATTGTTGTCCAGAAGCTAACTAATAACATAAACAGTCGATTAAAACATACTTTGTACGTATTATGTACTGTATTCTTACCATAAAATAAGCTAGAGAAAAGTAAATGCTATTACGAAAATCATAGGGAAGACAAAATACATTTACAGTACTTATTGAAAAATATTGGCATATAAGTGAACTTGTGTAGTTCAAATTCGTGTTGTTAAAGGGTCAACTTTTAATGGATTCTTTCAACAAGTCTCATCCATCGTCTGGAGAGGTTCTAGAAATGGTAAAACTCAGAGATTAAATGATGAGATAAAATATTCTGTCCTTTTATCTACTTGTCCTTCTCTACAAATTGTTTTACGAAATTCCACATAAATAGCCCT
Organism: Lyroderma lyra; assembly: GCA_004026885.1. Taxonomy (NCBI): domain Eukaryota; kingdom Metazoa; phylum Chordata; class Mammalia; order Chiroptera; family Megadermatidae; genus Lyroderma; species Lyroderma lyra. Next base: position 125,768 of record PVJL010002848.1, on the reverse strand, counting down.
AGAGAAAGGCAACATTTAGAACAGAACGCTGCTTAAAATGTGGTTTCTGCAAAGTATTCTGAGCCTCCTAACCTACTTCAATGGGCTGCTTTGGGGCGCTTGTTACCACGTTACTGAGGAGAGACCGGATTAATGCGAAGGCCTAAGACTATAGCTCTTGGCAAAAGGAACAGCATCATTAACAGAAAAAAAAGAAAAATACCCTGATACAGATAATTCTGTTTTTTCTTTTTATCAAGATTCTGAATCAAGAAAATGACACCCTCCGAGCTGACTTAGGAGAATTACGTCATTCCAACACCCTTGTTCAAATCTGGGTCAGAAAGGAAACTGCAGCCAACTGCCCGATACTTCTTTCTGATCTGAGCAGTTATCAGTTGCACCACTGGCCAACACTTCCATCTAAGAAGAAATATATCTAGAGAACCACTAAAACGGTTGGTGTGCTCTGAAGTACACTTTATGAAAAAGGGCTGAAAGCATGCAAGAATCATAGAACAGATTGCTTGTTTCACTGTGAGGCCTGCACTGCAATTTGCACCCAAATGATTAAAACCCAGTTATCACAGAGGTTCCTAAAATGAAATTCTACAATTTCTACTTACAATTTGGGAAAGCAAAGAAGAAAGGCAGACATAATATATATTCTTAACTTTGTATATATCATCCATCTTAACAGTCCAAGCATAAGGATCAAGAAAACTTTTCTTTGACTATATCACATTGTCAAAATTACCAGGGACAGTAGTTCAATTCTATGTGTATATGTATATTTCAAGAGTGGTACATCAAGAATTCTATAATTTGAGACATTAAGTTAATGAATTTCCTACTCAGTCTACCCACGGATTAAATTAATCCAACAATTACCAACATAACACACTTTCAAAAGATAAAAAAATAAATTCCAGAAATCCTTATAAATAAAAAAGATGGTGGTAGTCATTAGAGGAAATAAAAAGAGAGCAAGGCACTTTACCTTTTCAGTAATGATGCGGTTCACACATTGCTTTCCAGTTAATGGTAATGTACATTTTTCCATAATTTTATGTGCATTTCCCTGTTTCAAAAAAAAAATCAGAAAGAGTAGTTAGGGACCAGTTTTTATTTATAATTGATATAACTATAGGACAAACAGGAACTAGCAGAGAAATTGTCTCCTAAGTATAGGCTATTTCAAAAGCACAGTTGTCCTTTTACTTTCTTTCTGGAGGCAGCTTCTATCCCTAAAATAACTTAGGGCAAATGCCAAATGAATAGCCAGAGGCATAAATGATTTAGTTGGGAAATACCCTGCCACAAATTTGACCTCCCAAGCCTCAGTCATTATTTCATGGGATGAGAAATCTCACTTCTAGTATCCTGCTTATTTTTCCTTCTAGGGAATGGTCTCCTTGACAAACATGAGCCGTTATTTACCAAGGGTAGGAAGCATCCAAAGAATGCAATGTATAATATACCTCTTTTTTAACATTTATTTTCTTTTTTAAAAAATTAATATACACAGAAAGCAGCAGCCTATACCCTTAGACCTGAATCAATCTCAAATTTTTTAGCATTTTATTTTATACCTCTATACATTTTCTTCTTACCTCTGTATTTAAAAATATGATGTTGGTCATGCTCTTTTTTAAATTGATTAATCAATTTCAGGCATTATCTACTAATGTCTTATTGGGGTATACAAAAATTTAACTCTTTTATCAGCACATGGACTGGAGCCTAAGGACCTACATGTCCCTGTGCTTCCCCACCTGCCTCACCTTACAAGGCCACTGTAAGGCTTTGATGAGATAGAAGCAAGTGCCCAGAACATAGCAAGTACTCAGTAAGTATTAGCTAGTACTGTTTACACAACTTATAGTCAACATTTCTACACTGTACCAGGGAATTCTTTAGGAGCTCTTAACTGTCCATATGAACTTGAACACTAAAAAATGGCCTAAACACAATTCCTGAGACTCACAACTCTGATGAAACCATAACACATATATGGGGGCAAACCCATTGCAGTGAGAACAATGTAGCTAGACGACTCCATTCACATTTAGCTTCAAGACATACAACCCAGACCCAAGAAAATGAGAAAATGAAACGTAGGTAGATTAAAGAATGTCACAATTTCAATATGCAACAACAGGTTAGCTATGAAGCTGCAATACGTCTAACTCCCACTTTCATGCCCTATCTTAACGGTGCAGGGCTGAGTTGTACAACATGGTGTGGCAGCTGTATAGATTAATGATTCACAAAGGAGGAACAATTGCTGAGATTTTAGCACTGAAAAATAAACCCTAAAAAAAGAGATGCAGTGTAGTGTGGTAGCAAGGAACACTACATTAGAAGTTCAAAGACCCAGTTTTTCATCTTAACTCTGCCATTTCATAGTCATTTGGTGCCTTGAATTCTCTGTCCTGTATTGTTCCCTTTGATTGCCTTGTCTTCCTTATTAGATCACTGTAGGAACCAAATGAAATGTGATGGTGTAGTAAACTAAAAAGGGGGCAAATCTATATGCAAATTAGGGTTAGTGGGGTCTTGTTTCTCCTTATCATTCTGCTTCTTTCTTTCTTGCCACACAAAGAAATGTCAGAATAGGCAAGGAATGGATATAAAATGTTGTGCTAAAAATGCTGTGACCAGTCCTGAGCACTCACATTTGCTCTCGTTTGCTAACTTCACGGCAACCTCAGTAACCTCAGTGAAGAACTAAATGTCTTTCTTCCATCTGCTTCTCCAGCTTTTCTCTTTTTATCCCCTTCATCTTTTACAGGCTTCATGCAAGCCCTAGGAATTTACCATTTCACTTGTAAAGGACTCAGGGCCTTAGTACTTTCTATTACTTGCTTCATGGTGATCTCAATTTAATTCTTTAGATATCTGTGTGAAACCCTAGGCCTAAATTCTTTAATAAAAGACAACTTTGGTTAAATGGTAATAAATCTCCTTGTTATCATTATAATAAGCTTCATGTTATCACAATAAGCTTAATTCCAAATAACAAGCTCTTTCTTTGCAACATGATTATTTTTGCATTTGATGTCAACATTTCATTCACCTGAGGCAAGACAGCATTCGTGTTAAGATTTTTATTTACATAAAACCCCATTTTATGCCCAGCTTTTCTGATAAGTGCTTCTTAAATGTGGCTGTAGTACATTTCTTCTTTCAGGCACTTTCTTTGCGAATGCTCTAGATCAACTACACAGAAGGCAAATCCTAAAGTTGGCTGCTCCTTAAGGGACCAAGTTTTTAAGCCTTTGTTCATGCTACTTAAAACACACCACATTCAAGTGCCAACACCCTATATTTCAGGATGTGGCTGAGATGACATCTGCCCTGAAAACTATCTCCAACACCCCCTTATCCAGTGCCTGCCTGCATTCTAGTGTCCCAGGGACATCCCCAGTCAGTGTACCTCTTAGGCATTGCTATGTTTCCTTCATTTACCACACATGCAATTGTTTATCTCCCTTCACCACCCCATCTCCACCCAACTCTGAACTCACTGAATGCTAAGACAATTTATCTCTGTATCTACAGCAATGAGTGGAACACGAGGCAAACTGCAGTGATCAATAAATGTCGTCTGAGTCTTAGAGAATTCAGATTCAAGGAATTCCAACAGAGTTGGAACCATAAAATACCACGTGACAAAGTGTTATGGATCACTCGAGGCTGCTTTCCAGTCTCAAGATATGTATTCCTACATTCCCAGTGTCTCTGGGCCCACTAGGAGAGGCACAGCTAGCAGAAGTGCAGGAAGGGTTTATAAGACTTTGGAGGAATAGATAAAGGCAAGATCAAATGGAGAGGCAAAGTCATCTCAAGACTGCGTTATGAAACATACAGATTTTAAGTAAAGGGAGAAACAGAATGAACTGTGACTATTCTACCTCTTCTGCCTGCTCCCTCCTAAAGCTTCAAGTCTCACATTAATCTGCTGAAAAGAGGGGTTACAAAGGCCGAACTTGGTAAGAGAATTTTCATTAGTTTGTTGGTATAAAAACCCTAGAACAAGTCTCTCATTAGGATTGCCAAAATCCCGTGAAAGAAGTCTAAGTGCCACTGCCCCTTGAGCCTTCCTTCTCCCACCTGGTCTCAATGCTTAAACCAAGTGAAACAGCTTCTATAAACATGCGCACACACACACACACCCCACAGACATAAAATATCAGGCAACACAGTATTACAAAACACATGACTGTCAAATTACAGTGATGACTGATGTGGTACATTGACAAGAAAAATAGGATTTGCCAAATAAGGAAAATCAAGGTACACAGAACAAAAGGACAAGATGATGTATTACTCACACAGGGATTATCCTCATGGGCTATTTTTGGCCTTTACATATAGCACCTGTTCAATAGGGAGTCCAGCAATCCACATAGGACTTCACTGGAAAAACTCAGCTAGCTCTGAAGTGAACAGCTGCTATTACAAATGGTTTTTCTAATGTGAATGTAATAACAGTTTGTGGTTACAGGCACGTTCTCAAGGGGAACACTCACCAATGAGATGATACACACAGCAAGCCATTTCCCTGAAAACAGTCTTCAGGGCTTTGAGATCTTAGAATAGAAGGCCATTTTTCTTCAATACAATACAAAGATTTTTATCACGGCCTTTTATTTTCTCTCTAAAGATTGCATCATTTGATCTCTAGCCTAAGGACGGCAGAGCCCCGGAATTAACAGGAATTATTTTCTCTTTCCATTCATGAGTTGTGATACCTTAGAAAGCTTCTGTTAGCATTAGTTTCCCTTTTAACAACTGTAGATACTCAGTCATAGGATTCAAATTTATTAGTTTAATTAAATTCTGTAAGACATCTTAAAAAGCTTTACTGGTTGTCAGACTGTGTTCTGCTTCTTTTCCCCATTATAACATGTTTTTACAGGCATGTTCATCAATAAGAAAGAAAGAAAAAGGCAAAACTATGTAAGGATTTGTATTTTTTAAAGGTGAATATTTTTTTTCCATAGAGATCCAGCCATGAAATTCTCATTAACAAATTATAAAATATTGGCAAGCTTTTATGAATGAAAAACAATTAAACTAGCTGAAACTATGTTAATCATGAATTATCCTAACAAACGAGTCTTTTTTTTATCTGGGGATACTTTTCAATGTTGCTGAATATTATACCAAAAAGGTTTCCAAGATGATGATATTTTAAATTATTTTGTTGGTTTTTGGTAACACATTTGGTTCAAAGTAAGTAGGATTAATAAATCTCTTTTACTTTTCATAAATCCTGTCCACAAAGGGTGAAGACAAGATAAAAGCATTCGAGATTTCTGTAGGACACATTTACTATCAAACACACGTTGGACTTAATAAAAATATTATTCACAAAGATTTATTCTCAACTTTTCATAACAGTATAATTATGATTCTTTTTATCCCTTCAAGAATCCAGACCTCCTACTGTAATAAAAATAAAACTAAACCTGTTTTAGCAAGAGAACTCTCATTTATGTTCTCTAAAATAGGTTGCCAAGTTTTGCTTGTTTCCAGTAAATGACGACTGGGACTGAATTTCTTTGCTTTTGTGCTCTGAAAGTTACACCCTTAGGAATACATTTCCAGCACACACTACTGAGAGCAAAACACTTCCCTTTACATTGTTAGTGATGATGGTACTTGCTAGATAGAAAAGTCTAGTAAAAGAAAATGGAGGCCCAGAGGCAGGACACGTGGATTCTCGGCACACACTCTCTGTGTGATGTATCTCACAAGAGTACTGTTACGATAAAACAGAGGCAGTAGTCCTGTAACAGTGGTGGGGAAAAGTGTAAAGTGTCGTATGTGTTCCAAGTACCATTATTATTTGAGGAATTATTAATGAGTGCACCAAGTAGTTACCGAGTGCTGATGTCACCTGGCAGGGTTCTCCTTGGTTGCTATGTAGATGGAGGCCCCACCTTCCTGGAACTTAGGTGCTGGTACATAAGGGGGTGAAGGATCATCGGAAGTGGGGAGGCTTTTGTTTTACATGATAGAGAAGTCAGGGAAAACTTCTCTGTTATTATGAGCAGAAATCTGAGTGAACTGAGGGAGAGAGCCGTGCGAGTATCTGAGGAGGAGCATTCCAGGTACAGGGAGTAACAAGCACAAAGGCCTTGAGGCAGAAGGATGCTTGGAAGGTTCCAGAAACTTACAGGTAGTAGTATGGCTGGAGCTCAGAGGATGAGAGGGAGAATGGTAGTAGATTGAATCAGAGAGAGAGAGTGGGGTTGGAGTCAACAGATCATGGAGGGCCTTAGAACCAACAGTAAGGACTCTGAATTTGAATTTAAGTGAGATGGAAAACTATGGAGGGTTTCTTAGATGAGGAAGAAATGATGTGATTGATTTATGTTTTTTAAAAAGTCCATCTGGCTACTGGGCAGAGAACAGACGTGTGTGTGTGTGTGTGTGTGCTCAGTGTGTATGTGTGCTCAGTGTGTATGTGTGTGTGTGCCCCCACACACTTCTCCCCTTCTCCCTTTGCCCTTTGACAATAGAGACCTACTTGTAAATCCCTCAACACAGACTGCTTTCCCCTACCCCAATGCCCACTCCTTGGACCTGCAATACTCTAGTCCCTGTCAAACTCCGTCATCCTTCAGGTCGCCATGCAATGCCACATTCCATGGGAAGCTCCCTCATGAAGAAACAGGGTGCTCAACTCCGTGTACTCTACTTTGTACACTCTTCTTTTCTAAGTATTGATTTTAATGACTCTATCCCCATGACACCTTGAGCTGCCTGAAGTAAGGACCACCTCGCTCCATTTCTTATTTTCTCAGACCCCTTCATGGTACTAGCATATGGTGCCTGGTTCTCAATAAATATTTTATGACTGTATAGACAAGTAAATTAACATACTCATATAAGGTAATTCTACCAAATTTCAAGACAAAGCATCAAAGAATATTTATTTGGGCATTCATAATATCTAGAGATAGAAGGCACTAAGCCAGCAAATTCATACAATGCTGGCTCATTTATATATGGTTATGTAAAGGTAAGAGTGAGCCAGACAAAAAGTGAAAGGGAACAGAGTATGGAAAGAGCTAAGAATGGGAAACAACATGATGTATTTGTGGAGATCTTAGAAGAACTGAAGCCCAGGAATCAAGACTTAGGTAGGCTGCTGGGAGCTGATGCCAAAAGGCCAGTGGGTAAAGTGAACTAGGTCGTGTGGACCTAACTCAATCTACCTTTAGTTTTAGAGTGGTTATTCCAGCAGCTGTGTACCTGATTACCAGGAAGGAGGGTCAGCCTGGCAGCAAGAGGACCTTTGGGGTGTTGCAACAGTGATCCATGCAGATGTGACCAGAACACCTAAATAAGCAGAAATACACAGGAGGAAGCAGATTACACAGGTATTGTGGACGCAATGTTTACAGTGTAGGGTTAGGGGCAGAAAGTAACTTTATACATGAGTGCTTCTCCAGTTGGGATCATGAGAAGGAAGAAGATTTTTAGGGGAGATGATAATGATTTCACTTGTGTATGTGTTGCAGTTGAGGTGGGTGTGGAACAACCAGGTGGGACTGTGGAGTTGTCTAATAAGGAAGAAATACAGCTCTAGAGCTCATCAGAGAATTTCAGTGTGGAATTCCAGTGTGGAAACAAGGTTGAAGGAGCCAATGAGTGAAAAATAATAGTTGGGTTAAAATTTTAGATAGCACCCAAGAAAGGTGCAGCAGGTGAAAGGAGTAGAGAGCCAAGGATGGACTTACAAGGAGTTCTGGCAGGAACCCATAAAGAAGGCAACAGGGCACTAGGGACGCAGGGTGGGGGCAACTCTTTAGAGGAACAACTTTGGGTCCAAGGCTACCACTGCAGGTAAGCCCTTTCTCAGATGGTCAGGTGGGGAACACAGAAAGTTCGATGAAACTGGCTTTATCTTTAAGGACATGACTCAGAAATTACACATATCACAAATGCTCAGATCCCACTGATCCAAGCTTGGGTGGACGGATGCAACTACATGCAAGTCTGAGAAGTACAGTCTGGCACTGGGCCAGTAGGTGCCTGGTGAAACTTGGAGGATTCTAGTACAAAAAGGAAGAAGGGAAGATGGACAGACACTAAGGGCACAATTAGAATCCCAGATCGTTTTATTTTAAGAACTTTGCTGATCATCTCTCTCTCCAAAGCAAGGACAGCTCTGACCAGGGAAAATGACAAAAGAAAAAGATGTAATTCTGAAAGCTGAAGCTTCATGACCAGAGGTAGCTCTGGTGAGGATACAGCAGCTAAGGTATGGGGAACACAAGGCTGGACCAAACAGGATGAGACTCCTAGCTCTGCCACTAATCCAGACAACTTTCCTACCTGCCTCCGTGCCAGTCTTACATCAGCAGGTCACTGACAAAGTAATGAGATTCAGTACATGTGATGCCAAGCCCAGGGCCTTGCATCAAGTAGGTGACACAGGTCAAATGAAAGAGCCCCTCATTATAGTAACTTTTAGTCCCTTCTTCCCTAGTTCCTTAGCTCCCCATTATTTATTTATTTATTTATTTTATTTATTTGCCTTTTTTCCTAGTCCTGAGGCTTAATCACCCTCTCAGTTTTCCTTTAACTCTAGCTTAAACAGTAGATGGCTCCTAGCCTGAATCATAGAGAGTCTTCATCCTGCCTCCTGCTTTTGATAATTACCCCAAAACTTAAACAATAGGCTGTTAGCATGTTTCTCCCAGATATCCTTTGCCCTGGTTTGAGGTAATCATTCAGAAGAAAACTTGTAATTTGTGTTTGCTAACTGTATTCCCAAAATGTCCCCTGTCTCCAGTCTTGGTTAGTCATCCTAAAACTTGTGATTTATGATGACAAAACTTTAGTTAGCTGTGTTTGCTATACTTTAGCTAATTAACCTGGGAGCTGTAAATCATCCCCAGGCCATTCCTGGATAGATGGTGATACCTAGGTAGCCAGCTAAGCCCAAAGTCAACAGGACACAAACTCCATGGGGATGAACAAAACTTCCATCACATAGCCGCCCAGCATCAGTGGCTTTGAGGCCTGCTTTTCAGGCTAATGCTTTTAAATCTATTAACTGAATCTATTTCTCCTCATCTGGGGGCCACTGGGATACAGATATTGCCCCCGCGAGGCTTCCAGCCCATTCCGACCAAAGAAATCAACCTGGTCTCCCAGGTGGATCTCGAGACCTCTTCCCCCTTTTAGATCAGATAGGGTGAGAGCTCCATGAATCCCAACAGGTGGGGACAACGACCATACTCAGCAGGAAGCAGATACAGAAGATGAAACCTCCCATCCCTCAACTTCCCATAGAGATTTAAGGGATCACGCCTCTCAAAAGGAAAGTAAGGCAGGCAGGTAGAATAGGGGAGATCTCAGGACCCTTCCCATGGGACCCGCCTCGCTGGGGTAATCATCACCCTGATATCACCTTTTTCTAGTAATCCCTGCCCCAAGATCAATCACAGGAGGTAATTGAGTTTGGAAAGAAAACATGAGCAGTAAAAAGGTGATGTCACAGCCCCCTGCCAATCATAGATGCCCATCAGAAGGCCCCACACCCAGACAACCAAAATTTCGTTATTCCGGGCTCTTGAGCCACTTGCCTGTGAGAGCCTGCTCCTACCTCTTTGGAGTGTACTTTCTATTACTAATAAACTTTCTCTTTGTTTCACCTTATTTTCCTTTTAATAAACTGCCTCTTTGTTTCACCTCTACATTTTGGTGTGTGTCTTGTTCAATTCTTTACTCAAGATAACAAGAACCTGGACACCGCACCAAGAAGGACCCATTCTCTGGTAGCACAGGCACTCACACTGTTACTCCTTTTATTTGTTTTCTTCCCATTTTTAGAGGGTAGAAGAAAGACATGCCAAGAGATGAAAAGAAGCTCAAGAAAGAAGATGGCGAGGCTCCAAAAAATCTTTGCCTACTTTGCAATTTTGCCTGGAGTTCTGATGTCTAAGCTTAAATGAAAATCACAATACTCACGATACAACGCCATTTGACACCAGTGCCTGCCGCACACCTCCAAAGGTAGTTTTCTAAGGCAGGAAAACGTTACAATGGTTACTCTGGGACAGCAGCAGCAGGCAGCCAGGTTCAAATATCAGAAGCTGCTGGTTGTAAAGGATTGCAAGAAAAGAGTTTCCACTGTCCGATTAAAACAACAACAACAAAAAGCAGGCTTTTAAAGGTCAGGTGATGCTATATTTAGAAGCAACCTGCATCCCTTGCCCTAGGACAAAGAGAAGGAATAAAAAGAAAGCTGCACCTGCAAACCCCGGGAGAGCTCCACCCACGTACTGAGCAAAAAACAATTAGTAGCATAGAGTATAAGATTATATTTCTTTTCTCAGGTTTTAGGCCTTCACTGCAAACTTTTCACTCTGGTGTCTGACAAAACTCCAGTGATTTGTCCCCTAGGCTGTTCACTTAATCAGTAGGTGGCAGAAGTTCCTGGGCATGCCTAAAAGAACAGATCATTAACTAGGGAGGCTACCAGGAGTGAAAATCCTCGCTCTCCTTTCAGGGTCTCCTTTCCAGCCCCTCCCAACCTTTAGCCAGAGAAAAAGGTGCAGAAAAGAAGTAGTGAGGTCCCACATTGCCTTGAGCTGGGCAAGTAATAGTGAGTCTGGACAAGCAACATAGATAGAGCAGCAACCCCACACTCTGGGAGCACAGGGGAAAACTGAAGGTGGCAAGAAGGGGAATCTCCTCTGGTTAGTTTGCAAGGTTATCTGACCATTAAATGTGAACAAATCACTATTATTATTATTATTATTATTATTATTATTACTAGACACAAATGTATTTTTTGCGAGTTTATTCAAATGAAAGTAGTTAGGGAAAAATATCTCACTTCAGTGTAGTCTACTACTCAATGCCATTTCCCCACTTAGAGAAGAAAACGAAGAAATGGTAAAATCGTCTTGCTTCTGTGAAAAGCTTTAATAAGGGATTTCCGATCAGAAATTGGAAGCACCACTTCTTTTCATCTATCAAAAATTCCAGCTGAGGAGAAAGGAAACATTTCGGAAGAAAAGAGAGAGAGGGAGAATTTGCTAAACATAGGCCTACTGTTTTCAAAACGAATGCACAAAAGTAATCCGAAATGAGTTGGACTTCAGTGCCTATGCATAAACATTAAAGTAACAACAACGGGAAAGTTGGAAAGAGTTTTTTCTCCAGACAGACATTATGTTCCAGGGAAGACTTGGATTTGATCTGCATGCTTGGCATCCTTTTGCCTCTGCAATGAGGTATTTTGAATGCTAAATTTAGCAAGGCAGCTCACGGAAGTCACCTGTGTTGGTGTTATTTCCAATGTTTCATATTAATGCCCCACTGATCACTTTCCACTGTTTACTAAACAATTCCATATTTACTATAGTTTTTACAAAACCGTTCCAGGGCATGCATCACTCTGTAGCAGAACTCCCCCATGGGAAACAAGTCAGATGCAAATCTTCTAGCTCCACCTCTCCCAAATCCTGCATCACTAAATAAAAACAGGGAGGGCCAATGAGACATCACTTATACTCAAAATTATAAGGTCTTAAGTTATGAACAGGTAGGTTTTAAAACTAAGAATTATAAAGCATAAAGGAGAATGAAGAAAATAAAGACGGTTCTACCCAATGTCAACATTTCAATCATCAGAAGCCTGTGGATTCAGGTCAGGAAGGCAATCAAGCTCAGCTGGTTCAAAGACACTGCGTTGGGGACAAGGACAAAGGTTATACTGGTAGCTCTATAAGAAGACTGGGCTTTGGGAGTCAGGGACCCCCAGGGCTAATCTCAGTTCTAGTTTTGTGAACTCAGGCAAATCACTTAACCTGTCTGAAACTGTCTCTGGAAACATACAAGATACCCATGATCAAGTTCATGCTCTTGTACACACAAACACGAGTGCTTAGTGTGCTGCTGACACTCAGTAAGCTCAATAAATGGAAGCTATCATCATCACCATCATCATCACCATCATCATTAAATGTAAACTCCATGAGGTCAACCATTTTTGTCCAGTTTTGGTCATTGCCAAATCCTAGTAGTACCTACCACATAATAGGCACTCAATAACATTTGATGATTTATTAAAATAAAAGTATAATACTTTTCAGAATAAGGACACTTATTATCACCAAGTCCACCATTTTCTAACACCTTCTAAAAATGGCACCTCACAGCCTTGGTAAGAGGCCATATTGGCCATTTGAAAATAACTGTTATTAAAAACCTATATTCATTTTTCACACAGACAGCAATCACTATAATCACCTTTAAACCTGAATCAACCTTGACATCTTTTCACTACTCCTGAAGACATTATAGCTTTTACTTTTAATGTGTGCTCAAGGCAAATAATAAAAAATGCCCTGATGTTGGCTTCACTCAAAGTAAACCACCATTTAGCTAAATGATGATAAATAACTGCCTTTATCTGAACTATCTCTCTCAAAATATAAATGCTATCAACTTGAATAAGTCAAGAGAAAACAATAAAAACCACAGTCGTGTGACCAGGTGTTCAGGATGTTGGCATGTTGTGAGTTTCTAAAAGCAGCACACGTTACCTTGGCAGAATGCTCCATGGTGACCACCACTTTGGTTCTGGCACTGGACACTAGATCCATTGCACCTCCCATCCCTTTTACCATCTTACCCTGCAAAACAGAAACAGAAAATAAGAAGTAATTCTCTATCTTTCACTTCTTTAGTATGTGGCAGAACAAAATTAATTTGTAAGAATAAGCCACTGAATAATCAACAACAACAACGAAAATCATTGACTGCCACTACTTAGTACTTGAAGGTTTACAACCTTAATATTCTGCTATTGTATTATTCTATGGTTATAGGATAAGTTCGGGATAAATACTAGGATGGCACTTTAACTAAGTGTGGCTAACATTATTTTGTTGATGATGTATTAGCAATAAGACAATCAGTAGATAAGAAAAATCTTAAGAACCTTTGCAGAATTCTAGCACATTAGTACTACGTGTATTATAATAAGGTGAGATTGAAATCCATGCCCGACATCCATTTCTTTCTTTTTAAACACCCAATCAGCACCATTGAGTCTTCAATTACAGACACTTTCCAAAGGACTCTCTTGGATTTCCTGCAGATTAAAATATCACTAATGGTGTTTCCTTAGTAGTGATTAATATTAAAGGTGGATTTGTCTTTCTAAAACTTGACATTTATCTGGTCTTAGAAAAACAAGCCAAAACAAAATGAAAAATATATTCCTGTTCAGCAAAAAAAGAAAACAGGAGCAGAGTTTAGGATCCTTTCACCATTACAATTCTATTTTCATTCATCTGCCCATGTCCTCATTTATTAAACATTTACCAACCAGCTTCTATGAATCACACTCTGAACAATTACCACTGTCTATTCTGTCTCTTGGTTATAGAGTTTCCAGAGATGATGAAATAAATAAATATTTATTCAAGTACAGTAAAGAGAAATGTCTTGTAATGTTGAAAATTTTCTTAAAATTTCATTTATTTTTTTGGTCCAAATCTGCTTGTTGATTTGACAGTCATCCCTTACAGGACTCTTGAGTCCTTTCCTGTAATTTCATAACTACAAAGGGATTAGGCAATGCATTCACACCTGGCTTTAAAATGCAGTCTCGAATCCCCTGATTTCAGAAACATTTTAGAGGTCAACACAAACACAGCATGCATGTGAACAGATGTGTAGTCTAAAGGAAAGGAGGAAGCCATGGGATGTTTTCACAGTTTGGAGCCTGCCACTACGTAAGATGGGCAGCACCTGGCCATGGGTGGAAGGGCAGGAAGCAGGAAAAGAGGGGAAGGAACACGTATAAAATGAGTCTGTCTTCAGGCACGTACGTTTGAAGTAAATCAGAATATGTAGGAGGAAATGTGTACTTTGATACTTCTGTAAGCAATATCTTCATCCATAGTCAGCTGCAATTTTACTGAGTTAGGCACCAGATCATAATATTTCTGTAGACTACACTGTTACCTAATAGTATGAAATATGATAAGTCAAAGATGGAAGCAATAAATGTCTATCCTAAACTCAATACTAAGGAAGTTTGAGATTTTTAAAAGGATCAAAAGACACTAAAGCAAATCCATTTAAAAATGTCTCAAATCTGCTGTGGCAAGAGCATCCAGCCAGTCTCAGCTTCCAGATGGAGTCCTTGGGCAGACCCTAAGGGAGCAAGTGCTGGAAGAATGAAGAAGCCAACAAAAACCAGAAGCCAAGCTAGTTTGTTAAAAAGTTTCTTGAATTTATAAATTTAAAAACAAAAAAGCATTTCTTGAATTAGAATATACCACAGGCAAATTCTGTCCCCTGTGACACACGATTATAGCTAAAAGCTTATGACAGCCTCTAATAGGAAGCTTGTCCAATTTAAGTGAAACTGAACTACACATTTTAAATCATTGTCAATTATTTAAGAAATATTTACAGAGCACCTACTGGGTACAAAATGCTGTGCTGGCAGGAGTAGAAAGAGCTATAAAATATGGTGTAAGGTCCATTTCTTTGCTTCTGCTAAAAAGAACATTCTTGCTTGGTTCATTGTAAATCAACAGCCTTTATTCACACAAAGAGACTGAAGTGGTCTGATGTGTCCTCCTCAAAGCATGGCTACAAATTCCAAAACACTATTTTCATACATGAATATTTGTTTCCGAGAGTGAACAAGCCACAAGATTAGGTGCAGAACACCGAGATCTATTCTACTAACCGACTATGTGACACTGGCAAAACAACAAATCTCTCTGAAGTGGGGTTTATTATCTATAAACCAGTGATATCTGCCCTACCACAGAGTTGTTGTGAGGAATGCATGAGATAATGTACAGAATATTGTGCAGTAAGCCAAATTTATAAATTTGTTGATTTGTATCTTCATTCAGTCAGTTGAGTTCACTGAGTGTCTAGTATGAGCCTGGTGCTGTACTAGGTGCTGGAGTTTGCAAACAATCAAATCAGGCTTCTTTTCCTCATAAATCTCATTGTCTGAGGGAGGAAAAGTGTCCACACGAATAATTACAGAGACACAGACTAAACTTCCTTTCTTTAAAAGAAGCATAGTCCACCGCTCCTCGTCCCCAAGGCAGAGCTAAGTGCCTTTTTTCCCACGTCCTTGTGCTATTCAGGAAGTAATTTACCACAATAAATTTCGATTTTTTTCTTTTTCTTTTTCTTTTTCTTTTTGGTGTTATATGTGCTTAGATGAGTGTGTGGACAGATCAAACTAACACAGGTACAAGTAGGTTCAAGTTCTGGCAGGACACTGAGGATGCAACTGTTATGCCTGGGGAAGCAGGCAAAGCACAACGAGGCTCGGGAGATTTCACAGAGGAGGTGTTTCACAAAAGTCATCTGCCAGATGGGAAAGAAGAGCAGGATCTCCTCACAGGAACCATGTCTAGCAAGTTAACAGGAAAGCCTTCCAATATTTGAAGGCTTTCTTATTATTTTCAGTATGTTCATTGTATTGGGAAAAAAAATAAAATGTCTGCCTCCATTTTAATTCCCAAATGATTTCTAAAACAGAATCAATGGCTTAAAGGAAAACAACTCATTCTATCTATGAGTATACTGGCAGGAAAAAAAAGGCAGGGCATATAAGACATACTCTCCCATACAGCAGGAAATTCACCACTGTCCTTCAGCCCAGCTTAGCAGGCACTCTTTGGGGACCCGACTACTTGCAATTTCCCAGTTCTCTATTGCAGTTAAGGGAGGCCTGAGTGCTAGACAATAGAAGAGATATCTGTGACTTCCAGACTCGGGTCCATAAAAACCTCTCACATGCAATTCTTCAATCATTTTTGCTTTCTGCAATCTGAACACTGACATCCAAGGGGACTGTGGAAAATAACTGAGCTTCCTTCAGTCTGGATCCTTAAATGACTGTGTAACAGAGCCCACATACTTGAAACCATACTGCTTTGTTCAATAAGACTGGGGGGAAAACCATCTATGATGCTAACCCACTGAAATTGTGAAGCTTATTTGTTACAGCAGCCAGTGTGACTAATACACTGATGTGGTGCCCAAACAGGTTCAATGGAAGTGTGAGAATTCAATGTAGAATTAAAACTCACTGGTACGGCTACATAGTGGTACCAGGGACCTCTTAAGAGGATGTTTTACTACTGTTCCCTGATGGGGGTATATATGTGGATGTGGATATATGCCAGGCACTGTGCTAGGCACTGTAATTCACCACTATCCAAATGTCCAACACACTGCTGGACATTTTATAGAGACGAGATACTGACCTCACCTTCATCTTATCTCCCTCCTCCAAAACCAACATCCTAGTCAACAAACAAAACCAAGAAGCTGACAAAACAGTTAAGGAGCTAAAAATCTATACACCTTCAAATAAATCACAAGAGGAAATTGGTACTTGGAATAATAGGCTTAAAGTGAAGAAGAGATTCTGGGCACGATGGAAGCACTGGGCCAGGGTGAAAGAAAGTGTGGCTTTCTTTAAAATCTCATCAGCAAATATACATTTCTTGAATGGTACAACTTTAGTTCTGAAATGTATTCTGGCTGGCATAATGGACAGATGATTTCTGGATACTCATTTCATAGCCAACTCATCTTTTTGCAGTTAAGGACTGGCCCTGATATTAAGTATAGAAAGAATACTAAAAAAAAAAAAAAAAATCTAGAAATGCCACATTCTCTATTAATACAGTTATACATCTTTTCTAAAAAAGAAAATACTAACACAAGTATTACCTTCAATTTGTAAATATTTACTCAGGGTTTATTATAAAACAGGTACTAAGATAGGAATTAGAAAAAAAGATGAATATAATTATCTACCTTTTTCCTAGAAAATAGATTGAAACTAAAAATCATTGTTTTAAATATATTCTACTTACTTTGATCCATTTCTTAACTATCAGAATTTTAAATAAAGTATGTTGATAATGTAGTAATATTAAAAAAACCTCACTGCATCAAATTGCACTCCCCATAAAACAGTAATTTAAGTTTAAAACATGACCTTTAGTGATATTTTAATGTTTTTATAAAGAGGTAAAATGAATACTTTTGAACAGTTCTGTAAATTTCTGTTTAAAATAAAATATAAAACACACTGAAAACAATTCTTGCCATCCCCTTTTTCATTGGTATATAAATAATAATGGCACATTTACAGATTTCTTACCACTAAATATTCTGGTCTTAAAGGAGAAACAATTTATAATATATGAAAACAATTTCTAAATCATCTTAAACCAATGCTCTGTGCCCCCCCAGAAAATGTGAATCGAACGGAGATCAAAGAGAAAGAGAGCCGTGGAGTCATTTATTAATAAAACTAGGGCTTGCTGCTCAACACTGAACACCAGAACATTAAGTACCCACCTCGACCCAACGTAAGACTCTTCGATTCTGTCTCACTTGCCCATGATGAAAAATGCTGAGGCAAGTAAAGGGCCTCTAAATGTGCTCCTAGCTAATGAGTGAGCAAGAGGGAAATGAGGAAACGTGATACTAGCACCCGTTTAAACACAGAGACAGGTTGCAACTCTCCTTTTTAGGAAAAATAAAATATGTACAATCTGCCTTAGTTTAGTAAAGTTACAGCGGAGTTTTTCTTTCTTTTTTTTTTTTTTTGGCATTATACTTTGTACTCAAAAGCAAGAATAATGGGGTTTTTCTTTTCAAAGAGTAATTGCATTTCCTAGGACACATGAATTGATTATATAAATTAATGAATATGGAACCGAAAATATAATTATAGTCTCTATTCCTAGGTAAATTAACAAAACTGCTCATAACAAGTATTGGTTATCAATCACAACGTGGGCTAAAAAGAGCATGTCCATAAAAAGCAGTGGTTGGACAAACTCAAATTTTTATTTTTAAGTTTCCTTTTGTTCCTGGTCTCCCGGGGGATGTATCTATCAGCTATCCCCTCCCTCCAGGTCCTCTATCCTTCCTCTCTCTATAGCTCCTCTTGGTTCATTTCTCAATGCACGTAGACCTGGTTTCTGCCTGGACCATGACCTTGAAGTGAGAACTATTCCATCAGGTCTCTACTATTTCATCATTTGATTCAGTAGACACTGTGTGGGATTATTCTAATACATTCCTGGGCCTTTCTACTACATTTTATACTGTTTTCCACCAACTCCTTGAAACTCTACTCTGAGGTTTCCCTGGTACAATACCTCCTACTGGGAGGCTCCCAGGCTCCTCCCAAGCAACTTATTTCCACAGCACCTTCATGTCTTGGCCAACATAAAGCCTCTGTCCTTGGCCTGCTGTGCTGTTCTCAGAGAGTAACTTTGTGTATTCTCAGGATATAAACTTACCCTGTCTCTGATAAGTCCTAAAGCCACACTTCCAGCTCAGATCTTTGCTGAGTTTCAGATGTCAATATCCAAAAGTTACCCTGGGGCACAAAGATGGTTAGCTGGTTCCCAAAACTGCATCTTCTTGTTCCGGGGCATATAACCAGGCCACATTTTCCAGCCTTCCTTGAAGTCAGGGTTGGTCATATGAATACATTCTGACCAATGGAAAGTGGGTGAAAAGTGACAGATAGCAGCAGAGCTGAACCATAAAACTTTGCAAGAACAGTGCTCCATACTCTTCCCCTTTCTGCAAACTAAATGCTGAAAATGGTAGAGCCATGGGCTAGAAGGAATCTCAATCACTGAATTACTGCCCAAGGAAGAACTGCCAGCCAGTCTGGGATAGTTATTTTGGTTTTATGTGAGTGAGAAATAAAAACTTCTATTATATCATGTTAACTATTACATGGCTCAGCTCAGTGTAGTCCAAACAAATTAAGCATCTTTATCAAGGCAAATCACACCTACCTAAAAATTTCCTATCTTAGTGGCCAACCATCCAGCTTAAGATCCAAATCAGAAACTTCCTTGTCTCTTGCCTCTCTTCACTATGTATAATCAATCAGTTATTCAATCACAAAGAACTTCAATTTTTCCAGTATTTCTTGAACTTGACCTTTTCTTACCCTAGCTAAAATCTTTGTGATTTCTCCCTAGAGACTTGTAACAACATCCCTACTGGTGAACCTGTGTCCAGCTTTGTCCTTCTCAAATCTTTCTAACCCACAGCCATGAAAGTCTCTGCAAAATGAGCATCTTCTATCACTCCTGTGCTTAAAACCTTTCCCTAGTTCCCCAGGGCTTCAGGGTAAAGTCCAAGCACCTCAGTGTGGCATACAAGACTGTGACAACCTGGCCTCAACCCTCCGTACATCCTCACACTCTAGTTCCCATTTCTATCCAGGAACAGTGAGTTGCTTGTATATTGCATATGGCTTTGCACTGTATCGTAAGGTCTCACCCACCTCATTCTATCAAGCGTACTCCAGCTCACCTTTTATGTATCAAATCATGACCACATCCATGAAAAGTTCATGTGCTCTGCCCCATCCCATCAACAAGATTAGATTAGGGACCTCTTTTGGGTACTCTCACAGCATCTTTGCTTGTTATCATTTTAAATTTACTGCATGGCCTGCATTAAGATCAGGGCTGATATTCCACCGGCAGGTGAGTGGCAAGGCCATGCAGGCAGTTATAGCTGAAATACTTTCTCATGAGAGGCACCTTACCCCATCTCTCAACAACTCCCCCCCCCCCCCGCCCCCCATCATCAACTAGCAGCTTAAAACACAATAGCGGGCCTCCAGGCCCTATCCAACTATGACCACCATCTGTTCTGATTGATCACATCTATTGTGATTAATCACTATCTGTGCACTAAAGGAATTGATTAACTTCAAATATTAAAAAAACGAGTTCTGTTCCTAGCTATTAACACTGATTCATTTGTAAAAGTATAAATAGCGTTCAGTATTATCTTCATGTTTCTTATGAAACTTCATCACTCCAGGTAAAGAAAAAAATCCCAATGTACATAAAATTGATGACAGGTCATTAATTCCACCTTTGCATAGGAAGTTAATAAGCATTTGTTAAGCGACTAGTTTGAAGTACGAAACTTTCATGTTTCCTTTTCCTAAGATACAATCAATGTGTGATGAAGTTTCCTTTTGCTTATAAATGAGGCACTTTGGGATAGTTTAACTTCTTTGTACAAGGTCAGACAGACTGACACTCTGGTATTTCTCTTTGTTGGATTAGTAAAATGGACAGCAGGAGAAAACTCTGTTATTCTGCGCTCTGTTTTGAAGCTATAGTATCACAGAGTCTATTCATAATTCTGCAAAGATGGGAAAAAACATTTAAAAACTTGGCTAAGAGAGTTCATTCTGTTTTATCAGGTCTCTGACAGAGTATTGATTTAAAGAGGTTGAGCACGTGCTCCAGGACAGACAGAGGGGTATTTCTTTTAATTTAAAATGATTAAGTATTATTACACTATACAGAAGTTATGTAGTTCAATTTATTAAACCCAAATAAGCACTGGAGCTTCTGGTCCTCTATTTTATCCAGAAACAGAATAAGTACAATATTTTAAAATCCAAGGATAAGTTATTTTCTGCACAAACAACCTATCCCTTTCAGTGGGTTACTGAGAGAAATACATTAGAGTCACAGGAAATTGCCCATATGTGACCACGTGTGACCCACAAACCTAGGAATTTCATATGGCTGGTTCAAACTGTGGTTCAAGTGGTGGGAAAACAGATCTCATTTACTATCACAAAGAATTTTTTTAAGGCTTGTATTATTTTTAGTAGATCCCTAGATAATCACAACAGAAATGACAATCATTTTTATATGTCTGCATGTACTAAAATACATCAATCCTCTCAACAACTCATTTACATGGAATATGAAATTATTACTATTTCTTTTGGAAACAGAAAACAGTCGTCAGAAATTTCTCAAAGAGGGTGTGGGTTGGCTGGAATGAAGAGGGAGGATGTGAGAACTAGAACCATGGGCAGAAGCACACTTGCTCCATCATTTCCTCCCACTGTCTACAAAGCTCTAAAAAGCAAATTACAGAATTATTATAATTACACTGCCATCTCTGACAGCTGGATGAAATTTTCAGAAAGAGACACACAGTGACTGAAAGAACATTATTAAGGAATACACTGAAATAATTACCAATGTTTTTATCCATAGTGAAGATTTTTAAAACATAATGTAGAAGATAATTTAAATGTAAAAAAGAAATTTAAAAATCTAAAAAACCCACTTAAGAGCAATTGTGAAAGAGCACACTAGGTATACCAAACATAGGTGCCTTGCTAAGTAAGTATTATTCCCAAGATGTTCTCTAGATTTAGCTGATGACCCAGTTTAATGAATGCTAAGTACCTACTGAGAGTTAACAGCTATGAACATTAATGTGGAATTCATAACCCTTTCATCATTGTTTGAGCATCTTAATTTTTTTCCTCCTGTGTAAGTCCTCATCTGTAAAATGGGTAGACCCAGAGCCTCTCTCGTGTGAAGACAGGTCTCACCTCTGGTTGGCTAACAAAGCATAACCCACCTTGAGGACTAGGAGAACCATGGACAACATCATTCCACAGAGATTGAGATCTCTGTGAGAGCAACTGAGAATGCTAAGGAGCCATGTCACTGGGGGAGGGTCCTGACATCACAGGCATCCCGCTGCTTTAGAAATATCTGCAATAACACAGCCTCTCCTTTGAAGACCCTGAAACTGAAGGGAAGTACAAGACTCCTCCTCACTCTGGGGAGACTGAGGAGGACGTGACAAACTTTCTCAAACACTGAAAAAGGTTAAAAGAATTACTTTAAGGAATTTGCCACAAAGTTAATATTTTTGAAAGATACATAACAAGGAAAATTGAGAAAACATTAATTTCTATCTTCTTATCTTTCGAGTCAACTGTGCCATACCAAGCTATTGGATGGCAATCAATAAATGAATAAAAAGATGATGCCACATGTACTGTCTTTAGAGAAAAGTAACAAGAAACACTTTTTGGTGAAGGTCTTGGCAATGTAGAAATCAAAATACTGATAATAGAATGAAAAAAATAAAAAATATTCTTTTGAAGTAAAATACAAAGATCGGAAGCAGTAAAAATATATAGAAACATACACACTTCAATTTGTTTCTTGTTATGCCAGTGTTTAACTCCCTAAACTTTGTTAAGTGACCTTTTAAGTGTCTAAGCTGGATGTTTTCAATAACTTTAACTGTCTATAAAAAAGTCAAACATAGCAATGAGGGCCTTTTAAAACATTTTTCTGTAACGATATTATTACAAGTTTGAAAAGATTAAGAATACAGACTGGACCTTTGTTCTATGGCAAATGTACCATCTCTACTGTTTAACTTGTTATTTCATTCTTCTTTTTATAGTTTATATTTTCCGTACTGAGCATCTTTTAATAAACTCAATTTTAGGAAGAAAATTCTTCATTACCTAACTGTACTTGCAGAAAATAGGTAGATATAATAAGCTTTCCTTCATAAAAAAAAATGCAAATCCAACAAGGAAAAGTTAAATAAGTTACCTGAAGTTATAAAACAAGTCAGGAAAAGAATCGGATGAGGTCTCTCCATAGCATCCAAAATGAAGTAATTGAATCCTCATAAAAGATGTTTCCTATTTTAAAGTATCCCTTGAACTCATTGCACTATTTTTCTTTCTTATTGTTCCTAATCAGTTGGATAGTGTTAATTAATTTAGTCAGGAGGTAGACAGTAAGTCAACAGATGCCTTATGTAGCTTCAATTTAGACAACTTCTAAAAATTCAGTCAGATGCTTTAGGACTAAAATTACAACTTTTCAAATGTGCTTATATGCAAACCATAGATCGTTCACCAACCTGACAGTCATGATTTAAGAAAATTAAATGTCCTAAAAAACTACATGATGAGCAGAAATTACATTCAAGATGAAAACACATTAGCTGATAAAGCTTCTAACTGTAGAATAATAAGTTTATTTTTCATAAAGTTCTGGCATAAGAAAAATGTATTTTTGAAGGGAGCTATTAATATTATTTGTGGATTAAGTTTTCAAGGTCTGATAATTTAGATAACAGGTTTGCCTTCATTCTAATGTACATTTTTTGGCCCATTATTATTTTATAGTAAGTGTACAATCTCTACCAGAAGAGATCATATACTTATTTTGGTGGTTCCAAAAATAGGAGATAAGACCCAAATCATAGTAACAACTAACTGCTCAATCAGAAATTTGTTTATCCAGTACTGCTAATGTTTTAGGCTATAACTATACTCAGAAATATGCAGATATTTCAGATAGCAATGAGTGGCCAAAATGTCAAATCTCATGTACTTGAATTAAAGCTTATGAGCCTCCCTCAAAGGAATTAGAATCAGACCTTCAAGAAAACATATTGACTGTTTTTATTCAGAACTGTAACAAGGTGAGTAATCAGGTTTTTATCAAAAATTATATTTAGAAACTGGTACTTATGCAGTTATATTTGGAAAACCTGAAAAAATTATATAAAATGAATCTTATTCTCTAATAATTCTCTCCAAATGAAGAATTATTACAAATTCTACAATGATCTACTTGAGTTACCAAGTGATAAAATGAGTAATGGTGAATTCAGTACAATAGAGGTAAAAAAATTCTATCCACCTTTAATTTAGGAAAATTCCATTACACTGGCTAAGGAGGGAAAAGAAAGGAGAAAAAATGCTAAGTGTAAAATGCTGATGGATTTTTCCTGGCATTCTATTTAGACAGTGAAGGTCTGAAAAGAGTTAAGATGGGAGATAGGAAACTGATGTTCACATAGCTCAAGCCCATGTAAGAGGTCAGACAATTAAATTTCACGAACTCATCCTAGAGAAAGTGCTACATACCTCATTCCTGAATAGCACTACTTCACCTTTGAAGTACTCCCCTTGGGAAGCTATGCACCAAGGCCAGTGCCTAGTCCACCCTTCAAAGCAATTTCTGGAACTCTTATTCTGTCGTTGTATCCAAAATCTGACAATTAAGTTTGCAAACTTACCACCATGTGCTTAAGTTGGCAGCACTGTACCAACAAGGTTACTGAGCTGTATGTGTAGTGTTGCCAATGTAAGTGCAATACAATGTTAATTGTATTCTACAAGCTTTGACATAAAGTTCTTATTTTCATTAACTCCTAGATAATTTATAGTTTCAGTATTGGCTTTTTTTTTTTAATTGTCCTATGAGAGAAGGATGTGTGACAGATTTTATGAGTTTCCCAACCTTTAATAAAGAAGTAAAAGACACTTTTCAGTGTAATTTAAATAATGTGATTTTCACCTTAGGGTTGACTTTCAGCTTACCCTCACCTCAGTAAAATAACTCTTTGCTTTTTAAAACCTTTGGATTACCAAAGGTTCAATTACTTAATGTAGACGATTTCTAGGTCTCATAACTGTTTACAAGCTTGAACTTTTGAAATTTTACCACCTCTCAATTATTTTTCTAAGTATTCATCTTGAGAAATGTGTAAGTACACAACTTGAAAGTTAAAACAACACTTTTAGAGCTAAATTCCTTTAGGATTTATCGAGTCCAAGACTTTAATTTAATAGATTAGGCCTGCACTGACCAATAAGGTAGACTAGCCACATGTGGTTATATAAGTTTGAATGAAGTAAAATTAAAAATTCAGTTCATCAGTCACACTAGTCACATTTCAAGTACTCAGAAGTCACATGCAGCTAGTGCTACCATATTGTACAAAGCACATATAGAACATTTCCACCATTACAGCAAGATTTTTATACAGCACTGGATTAGACCAAATGAGAGAAAGTAATTTGTATAACACCACAATTTGTTAGTAGCAAATTGTGCTGAAAGCTAAAACTAGAATTCAGGTCTTTTAACTCTATTCTTACTTGCTTTCTACTAAACCACACTGTTCCTAAGAACTAATAAATAAAGCAAATGATGTGAATACAATAAACAACAAGCTGAATCTAACATAAAATGATCTTATTTCTATATAAAGTTTAGAAAAATGCATCATGTACTTGGTCACCAAACAGAACCTAAAAAATTCCAAAAGCAATATAAGGGATAACTCCCACAATCCTTTGAAATTTGAATAAAAAGAACACCATTCTTCTAAAACATTATTGAATCAAAAAATAAATTGAAACAAAGCATAAATTAAAAAATTAGAACTTGATGTCAAAGTTTATAGAATATAATTCAAATTGTATGCAAAATATTGGGAGTCCTAAATGTTACTTATTAAAAGAGCAAGACCGAAATAATCATTCAATTTATAAATCTAGAACTAATATAAAATTAGAGGATAAATAATAAAAATAAAGAATAAAATTAATAATTATGTTTCTTAAAGTATACTTTATTAATTTAACAATAGTCAACTTTGTTACAAGTCTAATTAAAAAAAGAAAAAATGAAAATCTACAGAATTAGAAATAAAGGGAGTTCCCTGGTGGTGTAGTGGCTTAAGGCTTCGGCGCTGGCGCTGTCAACGCTGTAGCCTGGGTTCGATTCCCAGCCAGGGAACTACCCACATACCAAAAAAAAAAAAAAAAAAAAAAAAAAAAAAAAAAAAAGTAAAAGAGTAACCAGGATTCAACCTCTGCCAATTTAAATAATGACATTAACAAAATGAAGATGAATTGTGTGATTGAATCAACAGATAAAAGGACATTGAATAAAATTCAACAGTCATTCAGTTTAAAAACTATAAACAAAAGGAAACTTATATAACATTATAAAAGACATTTATTAGAAATACAAACAGCAAGCATAGTAGTAAAAGTTAAAATTCCAAATAAATTCTCATCAAAATCAAGAAAATCCTCAATCACTACCATTCATTTATATTGTTTCTAATATTATGTTAAGTATAGAAAATGAACTAAGTGGCATTAATTTTCAGAAGGAAAAAAAAAATTGTTATTATTGGTAGATAAAGGAATTCTATAGAATATCCAGGATAACTTTTTAAGTTTATAATAGCTAATACAAGACAAATACACATGAATTAGTTTTCATTTGTATTAGCAATGACCACTTAGAAATTGAAATAGAAGATCCAGCTCAAATATTGACAAAAACTATAAAATAATTAGGAACAAATACAATGAAGGAGACAAAATGAGACATGAATAAATGCATAATATACTACATGACTGGACAAGTTAGAAACCCAACAGTTCTTCCTCAATCAACCTATTTAATGTTTAGTGTACAACAGGTTTTGCACAGTATCATCACTCACCCCTATTTTATCATATTTATCACAGAAATAAGGTTCTTCATAAGCAGGAGCTGTATTAGGTTTGCTTACCACTCTACCCACAGTACCCACAGTGCTTAATACAATACCTAATACAAAAACAAAACCAAAAAAACCCCAAACTTTCTAATAAATTTTGTTAAATAAAATCTATCTCATTCATCAATGTTTTTTAAAATAAAGAGCTAAGATCTAGAAAGGTTAAGTGACTTCACAGAGACAGACATGGCTGCTTCTAAGTGCACTTAGAAGAAAAAATGCAAGATTCTTTGTATTGGAATGTTGTATTTCAAAAGTACACTTTTCCTTACAAAGTGGAAACAGCTTCCATAGAAGACTATAAGACAAGAGAGGTAAGTTCTAGCATTGATTTAGCTACTAAGTAGTTTGTGACCTGGGTCAAGTAATTTAATTTCTCTGGATTAAGGTTCTGTAAAATTAAAGTGCTGTATGGCAGGATAATATAAAGGAATGACATCCCTAATTCTTTACCATTAATGGAATAACAGAATTGTGGCTTATAAAAGAAATCTTTATCTTTCAGAAATAAAGCTAAAATATTTATGGATAGAATGATATATGTATGGGATTTGCTTCAACATAATCTAGAGAGAGGTAAAAAGTGAATAGATATAGATGACACAAGATTGGCCATAAAATGGATAACTGTCTAAGCTAGATATATGCTTTTTAATATTCTATTTTTGTATATATTTGAAATTTTCCCTAATAAAAAATATTTTTTTGGTCAATAAAAGTGATGATCAAAGATTATCTCTAAAACAAAGAAGTAAGAAGTAAAGATTTCACCAACTGGAAATGCCAAATTCAGTCATTTAATAATATTTGGTCTTTAAGAGTCATTAGCCTGTAGCTGCAGAGTCACATTGTCTTCAGCCCTTTGGCTTCATTCCCTGCTAAGTCACAGCAGCAGCACCATCATTTTTGAAATTACTAATAATGGATTTCTAGGAGACCTTATCTATCATTTTACAGTGGTTCCTCCCCTCCTTTTAAGTGTGCTATTCAGTGAGAAGTGGCTCCTGCAGTCATACAAACACATCATTAGCCCAAAAGGATATTTATTGAAAACCTCAAACTCACTCAGTGCTCATTCTCACTGTAAAGGTGAAGGGAAAGGAAGAGAAGGAAGGGAAGGAAGAGATAGAAGGGAAGAGGAAGTAAAGAGAGACTGATTGATTGATTGATTGATTGAAAATAATACTTGACCAAACTCCCATTCTATGCACAAAAGTGTCTTCTAACACCAGAGGAAATGGAGAGTATATGATCAAATTTTTACAAGCACTACTGGGACGCCATACTCGGAATCGATCAGGTGTTTAGCTCACTTTTTTTCAGTCTCTGGTTTTGGTACATCTGAGTCCCAGTGAATTGTTAGATTTCTTAGAGATAAGCAGTTGTTCACAAACACAACTTCCTATGGAGAGAAATATTTCCATATTCCAGAGCAAAAACAGACTCAGACAGCAATCAAAACTCAAAAATCTCTTTTAAGATAACTGAAAATTTAAGATTCCTGAGATATTCCAAAAATAAAAGTCTATTCTGCATTCTCATGTCCCTTTGCTTACCTAAAAGAATAATATTTGTGGGAACCTAAGCTGAGTGAACTGATCTGCCAATGAATTTGCTATTGTTCCTATTTAGCATATTATTTAGCAGTGATTCCCATATTTCTACAGTTATGTTTCAGTATTTCCCATTCAAAAAGTATTGAAAACTAATTTTATAAACATCCTAGTAGAGGACCTGAACTTTTCCAAAAAACTCTTTGATTGATAAATTATAAGAAACAAAAACAAAATAAAAAATAAAAGGGATTTAAAAAAGCTTCATACAGGAGATTATGTTAATTATGTGATTAGGCAGTGCAGACTTTAGAATTTGAGTGAGGGGTTTAAAAATGATAAGATGCAGAACAAAGAACACGCAAATTGTCAATCCAGCACCTTCCAAATCCTCCAACTTGATCTAGCATCATCTATACATCATGTATTCTTCTAATTACAATAGACTTTATCCTATACATAAAACATTAATTTATTTATCAAGCTTACAACAATGCTGTAAGGATATTTATTTATTTTGCATGTAGTTTTTCCTTCCACCCTGAAAGTCATCGGTTAAATAACCCCCAAAAGAATCTTGTGGCAGAATGCAAACTCCCTAAGAACAAAAGAGACTGATCAAATCCCCATTTCATAACTTGCTACATATGTAAACTTGAATAGTTAACTCCCTTGGCCTTCATCTTTAAAAACATGGATAGTTATATTTCATTCATAGTGTTTTATAAGAAATAAATGACAATAAATTTATTGGTCCAATGGCATGTGCTTAAGAGCTGTTAGTTCCCTCCTTTGTGAAAATATCAGATTTACTATTTAGCTATGGCTTGTAAACCTTAATCATAGCTTTTAGTCATCAACAGGATCCTTCATGGAAGAGAAATTTCCCTTATAAAATCAATATATCAAATATGTTAGTTTTATAAATATCCTTTCAATCTGAAAAATATTAGAATATTTTTAATAATAAAACTAAGGCTTAGTTTTCAACATAATGTTTTCAGTTAGTCATAGATAAAAATTATTTTTGGATAATCAAATATAGTATCCAAGTTAAAAAATAATAATAAACAGCTTATGTTTCTGATAATACCCTAAATTCATAAATTTCACTAAGTTGTCTGTTTTTTAAATCTATTCCCATTTGTTAAATCTCTGTAAAAGAAGAAATCAAGTCTTGCTCTTGGAAATTCTGCATGCATTAAATGTGTCTCTAGTTGGCATGGGAAGTAAAGGTCCACCCACTCAGTTAGTGCAGTTTTGATGCCCTGATAGAATGAGCAGAATTTGGTTAGGTCCTTCCATGGTCCCCTTTTCTGTCTAAGGCACCTGGGAAACTGAACAGCTGGGGGGAATCATTCTTATGAACAGGAGCCACAGACAGAAGACACACCCCCACATGCACAGGAAGGTTTAGCTCAGTGGGAGCTTATGTGGGAGAAACAACATCAGCAAGGAAAACAGCTGGCCCACAAGCCCAAGTGGCAGTAACCAGATAATAGACTAAAATTATTCTGTCTTGAATTTGACTGATGTTCCAATATGACAGTGATAAGATATCAGCATGTGAGATAGATGCTCAGAAACAACATTTACAGAAAAAGCGGTCAAAAACAAGTTTTCAGACTCTTGGGACCCTTGGCAAAGTCAAAGAACACAGGGTGGGCCATAGCACAGGATTTTGTATGAAGGACTTTGAAAAAAAGTACGCTGGGATCATACACAGGGATAAGTATATGCCTGCTCCTCACTCAACTAACAACTCACAGAGCCTGAATGACAACTCCAGAGCATTCTACCCTCAGGAGAAGAGCCAGGATGCAACCAGGGAAGGGCATGCTTGACTTACCTGAGAAAGCTCATACAACTCTTTTGGGGAAGTGACGACACTACAACTGAAGGTGGAATAAGAGACGTGTGAGTGCCTCCCAGATGTGGGCTATGAAGGAGAGGGCCACCCTAAAGATGCTTTAATCATTTTCTCAAGAGGAAGCCCAAGAAGGAAGAGAGGGCCTTATCAGGGAGAATCTATGTATGAAGTAGAGCACAGGAAAACCAGGAGCTGCTGAGGAAGAATCCAGCCATCACCCATCAGGGCAGATGCTGCAGAAGGGGCCCAGAGGGGGTCTCCAATGATACCCTCAACACACACACACACACACACACACACAGAGAGAGAGAGAGAGAGAGAGAGAGAGAGAGAGAGATCAGCCTTAAACATCTGAAAGGACCAGAGAGCATGGAGCCAGCTCATAGAATTACATCATCAGCCATGTAAGACCCTTCCTGCCCTATTTCCTCACCTTCCCATTATCCTGAATTTTGTGCATGGTGGGTGCCAAACAGTAAGTTATGGGAGGCATTGAGTGAAGAGAAAAACCAAAGCACCAACAGGGAGCAGCAGGGAGAGGAGGTACATGGCTTCTGAATGCATACTGAAGCACTGCTCACTATTTTGGATTGGACCCTTCAATTATTGAATCAAGACTGAGTTTGTGAATTAAAGTGACCCAATGACAGTTTATTATCTGAAAATGAGCTGAAATGTCATGCTGAAGGAAAGCTTCCCCAACTAAATAAAGTTAAAGGCGCCACATGAGATAAAAATAGCTGTGTTTTGATTTCATCCCACATGTACAGCTTGTTCAACATGAATACAAAACACAAGCACACACACACACATGCTTGTTACAGCTAGTCTCCTAAGACACACTCATTAACACTATTAATGCTGTATTTTAAAATGATCAAAGATGGTAGAACTGGCACAATATTTGATAAGAGATAACTGATAAAAGTCAAAAGATGGCCTCCAGAACAGAAAAGGATTAAGTGCCCTGCAGAAGAATAAGGCACTGCCTGCTCTTTAAACAGTCCCAAATGGCAATTTTTCAAGAAATGCTCAATAATAGAACAGAATACAGTGTCCTTACTTAACATTGTCAATAGGTTTTGCAACTTTAAGCAAAACAACTTATAATGAAACCAATTTTACCATAGGTTAATTGATACAAACAAAAATTAAGTTCCTAAAGCATTTCATCAACATTACAACATTATAATAACAAAAGAACATTATTCAAGGACCTGCTCCAATAGAATAGGAAAAAAAGCTGATACCAGTGTTGGTAATAAAGTGGAAACAGTGTGAGTGTGAACTGGGATAATTTTTCTGGATAGTAATTCAATATATATCAAAAAACTAAAAAATTAACCAAGACATTCTACTTCTAGGGATTTATACTGAAAAAATCATTTAAGAAATATATGAAGACATAGTTCAAAAATATTAGTAATGGTATTAAACAAATAAAAAATCAGACAAACATAAGAAAAAGTGGCTTCCACACATTAGACACCAGGCAGTACATTACTGTGATCTCTGAGAGAAGGGACACCAATGAGGGGAGCCTATGATTGCCCCAGCTACTGCCTGGAGAGTTATCAGGCTATCATGCAGGGAGGGGAACCCAGGTGGAACCCAGCACTCTTGCTGGGTTCAGAGAAATGAAGGCAACTAGAATTTGACTTGAGATCACAAACTATCAGAAAGGAGGTTGCCACAGTGATAGAGAAAGCTCAGAAGATTTGAAAAGTCTTTGACAGAGTGTGAATATATTGAGAAGATATTATCCAAGGCCTGGGAAGGAACCAGTAAGATTAGGCAAGAAATACCCAGAACTCACACAGATCTGGGAACAATTCACATTCCTACTAACTAGCAGGGAAAGGCCTCATAATACACGTGTCTTCAAGTAGAGTCCACAGAAGAAAACTGCCTTAATAGTGAGGCTAATTAGGCTGAAACTAAAGGCCTTCTTCAACTAAGCTTAACAAAGCTTATAAGAAAAGACTAAATGAATCAATCTGAGTGACATCTGTAAGACCTGCAGTACAAGAAACATCAAAGAATGTCCTTCAAGCAAAAGGAAAGTAACATCAGATGGTAATTTAGATCTACGTAAAGGAAAAGTGTAGTAAAGAGCAAATATGTTGGGAAAATACACAACACACACACACACACACACACACACACACACACACAATAGTATATAATAAAATACACAAAATATATTATACAATTTTCCCCATTTTTAATATATTTAGAAGAGTTGACTTTTTAGAGCTAAAATAATAAAGTATCATGGGGTTCATAACACATACAAAATAAAATGCATGGCCAAGAACAGCAAAGAGAGTAAGGGCAGGGAATACAAGTTTACATTTTGCATGGCTCTTACATTATATGTAAAGTGATATAACATTACTTGAAGTAGATTGTGATAAATAAAAGATGAGTATTGTAAACCCTGGAAGACCCACAAAAAGAAGTAAGAAAATAATTCAATAGTGAAGATAACATAGAATCATAAAAATACTTAACTGATCCAAAAGAAAGCAGAGAACAAAGAAGAAAAGAACAGATGCATAAAGACAAGGGGGAATCACACGCTGATAGTTTTATACCCAACCATATTGATGATTACATTAAATGTAGGCCCAAGCCTGCACTTAAAGGTCAGCTATTGTAAGACTGAATACAAGAGCAAGACTGAACTATATATTATTAATAATTACAAAATCTCACTTAAATATAAAGATACTGATAGGCTGCAGGTAGAAGAATAGTAAAAGATACACTATGCAGAGTGACTGTATTACTATCAGACATTAGACTTCTGAATAAGAAATATTATCAGAGATAAAGAGGGATATAATGAATTAGAGTTCATTTGTTAAGACAACATAACAATCTTAAATGTGTACTAATGGAACTAGTAATGGAGCTCAAAAATATATGAAGCAAAAAAATGATACAGTTAAAAGGAAAAAGACAAATACACAGAATTAGAGCTGAAGATTTCAATAGTCTTCTCTCAATAACAGATAGGAAAAAAAGACTAGAACAACACTCTCTACCTACCTGACCTAATTAACAGTTATAGAACACTTTACCCAATAAGAACTAAATATACATTCTTTTCCAGTGTAGTTAGAGCAGTCACTAAAATAGATTATGTTCTGAGTCATAATTAAATCTCAAGTTTAAAAAAATGAAAAACCATAATAAAGTATGCTCTCTGACCTCAAGAAAGTTAAACTAAAAAGTAACACAAAGTTTTGTGGAAAATCACCAAATATTTGGAAATTAAACGACATACTTCCAAATAATAAAAAGAGATCATAAAAAATCACAAGGGAAATGAGAAAGTATTTTGAAAAGAATGAAAATGAAAATACAGCATATAAAAAACTGAGGGATGTCACTAATAACAGTGCTTTTAGAGAAATTTATAGCATTACAAGCTTATATTAGAAAAGAAAGGTTTCAAATCAATGATCTAAAGTAGAAGTTGGCAAATTCTTCTGTAAAGAGATAAATGGTAAAATATTTTAGGTTTTGCAGGCCATACAATCTCTGTTGTAACTACTCAACTCTGCTGTTGCAGCACAAAAGCAGCTATAAGTAATACATAAATGTGCCTCTGTTCCAATAAAACTTTATTTACAAAAACAAGCAGTGGACCAGATTCATCACATGAGCCATATTTGATAAACCCTGCTACAATATCAGTTCCATAAATGTGGAAAATTTCTTATTTTTTAACTACTGCATCTTCAAAAGGTTAGAACAGTACATGTGCCTTAATACATGTCCAATAAATATCTGTTGAGTGAATCAACTAATTTAATCCCCAGAACAAGCATATGAGTTCAATATTATCATTTTATAAATGCATATACCAAGATGAAATAATTTCCAGCCATCAATAAGTGACAGAACCAGCACTTAAGTACAAGTCTAACTCCAAAGTTCTATGCACTTTCCCCTACATTACACTAATATGGCAAAAGCATAACTGAATAAATGTGAAAGTATCAAACCATCAAATACTTATTTTCTAACTACCCTTTTACCTTACCCATGATTTGCAGTTTCCTGAGAATTAGGACAAGATGAGCAAGATACTAGTATGTTAAAACCATATTTACATCTGTATGTTTATATCTTTATCTATACCATAATCTTTATATTTATATATCTGTATCTATGGATTTAATATTTGCACTATAATTGATGCAACTAAACCACTAGATTGAATCTTGGACATAAGCCCCTTAAGTGTACAAGGAGGATGACTAGAGAGTTAGATTCTTCAGAACAGAAATCAAATCTTCAGAACTAGAAGATCAAATCAATTTTGTGCACCTTTACATGTAGCATACATAAGTATGACATTAATTTGTATTTATTCTTAAAATGCACAAAGAAATGAAAAGTGTAAGGGGAAAGCAAGCATCAAAACATTCTCCTTTGCCTTAAGAATCCCTCATTTCAGTCCTCCCCGTGCACTCGTAGAAGGAGTGGGTCCTTGGCTGTTGTGTTGCTCATACACAACAGCTCTGTCTAGGGTGCTGCTGTTACATGCTTTTAGTAACCAGCTCCCATAGCTGACCATACACATCTGCTTTCCTTTACAAGTCAATAATCAAGTCCATGGCAGCTGTTTTTCAAAAGCAGGCATTAGGAAAGCCAGAGCAGCTCTGAATGTAGATTCAAAGGACTGCACATTTTTCTATGTTTTTGTAGCTTGCCTGGGGGTTTACCACCATCGTGATAATCTGGGAACACAAAGGAGCATCTCTCTTCAGATACTCAGGGCAGAAATCTGTATACATGGGACCAATGTTGCATACTAAGAAGCCATTAAAGAATAAGACAAACAGCATCCACACCATTTGCCTGCCTTAAAACTTAATATTTATTATAACCTGACATCATAATGATTAATGGGATGCCATGATGCAGAGAAACTCAAGGCTTTACAACCACTGAAAGATTATTAAACTCAGTAAAAAGATAAAAGTAAATGAAAAATGATACAATAAATCTGAACTTTTCAGCTTCTTAACTGCCAGATATTGCAATAAAAATATATCTAAATTTTATAAGTCAACATAAATCTTTGGGACAAATACAATGAGACTGCTCACTGAAACTATATAAGAAAGCAAACTGTACCTTATCCATAATCAATAAGAGCAAGAAGTCTGTCCTCAAAGAGATTAATTTTTTTGTACCAGAACATGAATTTAGGACAAAAAAGTTGTACCAGTTACTGTAAAATCTAGTCTTGTTTATGTCAATGTTTTTTAAGGTAAATATTCCCTCTTTAATGGTAATCAATAGACCATTCAAGAAGATGAAAATAAAAACCATTATTTATGGAATGCCTTTAGTATTCACTTTTCATTGTCTTCTCACTTAATCCTAACAAAAACATGTACTCCAGATTGAATAATTTGTAAGAAGTAGAGGTGAAATTCAAATCAGATTCCTTCCAGACTAAATAAAGATCATGGTCTTGACTCTTAAGACATCTTGAGCCCAAAAGATTTAAATATATACATCGTGCATCCCATATAAAGAAACTAAGAAGTTAGTATTAGTTACCAAAGAACAAAAGAAATGCTCATCAGAAATGATACTACCAACTTCCTATGCCAAAAGAGTGGAACAAGACACAACACTTTTTATGTCTAATTTTTTCAATGTTTCTTCAGAACTCCAGAGTTCCCCACTGTCACCCAATGAGGCCCAATTCTTTAGAAATGCATGAGCACCAAATTGTATTAAGAAAATTATAAAGTAATAAACACTGATGTTTTAGTTATTCACAGGAATCTCAACAAGATATATAAATATGTGATACATGTTGGAACATCTTTCCAAGTGACAACTACATAACACGTACTGTCACTATGAGAGCTTCCAGCCTCGCTGTGTGCCAAACAATAATATAAACAAATTGTATACTGACTTTTTCAAGACATTCAAGTTTGAAAGCAAAAATGTGTTAAATATGTTTCTGCTCCATAACCAGGACCAGTGCAAATCGATTTCAAAACTTATTAATAGTCCAACAAAATAGATATATTTAAAGCTCTATTGCTTCTGTTCACAGTAACCAATGATATTCCCTTCTCTGCAAGGTACCCCCAACTTCTACCTCTAAACTTATCAAATAACAACTTGCTTATTTAGCATATACTATGTTCACACTCTGTGATATGAACTTTGAACACATTATATCATTTATTTCTTTATATAGTTATATATACAGTCAGTACTAGTATATTATTCCCATTTTATAGATGAGGAAATGTAGACAGCTGCTACAGGTAACACTGCTAGCAAGCAACAAAAACAGAATTTTAATGTAGGTCTGTCTCACACCAGGGTCCTTGCTCTTAGCCACTTAGCTATGAGAGCCAGAGAGGACCCCTGAAATTATCTAGTCTCAAACCCTCAATTTATAGGTGAGGATGCTGTAACTCAAAGAGCTTAAGTGACATGTTCAAGGTCACACCTTGATTACTGGTAGAGGCAGGGCTAAAACCCAGGGCTTACTTTTCTATGTTCCTTCTACTACCCACATGGCTTTTTTTCTAAAATTTGAAAACAAATACATTCTGATTTCCCAAAAAAATAAGTATTTACATAAATTGTCAGTCTGACTCACTGCACAATGCTTAGG
Organism: Lyroderma lyra; assembly: GCA_004026885.1. Lineage (NCBI taxonomy): Eukaryota > Metazoa > Chordata > Mammalia > Chiroptera > Megadermatidae > Lyroderma > Lyroderma lyra. The sequence continues at coordinate 89,443 of PVJL010002848.1, read as the reverse complement.
AGACCCTCCCTGGTTCTTTGAATCCTCTAATAGTTCCCAACTCTTACAACTATGGCTAATAGAGAAAGTTGAACATTTTTAAACTAAAATAGCAATATAATCAATAATTTGCTAAGGGTTCTTACTATTAATGGGTCAAACATATTTTCCCTTACATTTTAAAATATGAATTACGATCATTCATTAATACCTTGGTTCTCAAACCTGGTTACACATTGTAATTATCACAGTTGCTTCTAAAATGCCCAATGCCCAGGTTTGAGAACCAGGTCTTCAATAATTATTGAAACTTCAAAATAATATTTCAGGAGGTATTAGATCAAAAGAGCTAAACTAACAAAATCTCCAACATAGTTACCAATTATATTAATCCACTTGCCTCAAAAAATTAATTTGAGAAAAATCTAGTCTATTTCAAAAAAACCTCAAATCATAGAATATGAGTCCTAGTTACTAAACCAATTTTTTTCTAGCTGGTGCTACTGAGAAACACACAAGAATTCTAAAACATGCACAGTATGTAACCTGAGCTACAGCCAAAATGAGCTCATAATCATGGATATGCATTCACTGTTGTTTCCATATACACATCAAAAAGCAATAACCGAGATATAATGAACCACGCTTATAAATTAACTGATTACAGTCCTTTTCTCAAAAGCTAATTCTAACAGGTTTCTGCCTTGATTTAGGTGATTAGTAAACGAAAACCGCTTGCATTTCACAAGCATGTTTAAATATCACAGGTTTCGTGCTTCCATAATAGAAAACAATGTGATTGATTACTTATGGGGTTACATGATCAATCAAGAGAGGATTTTAATCACTGTGAATAAGAAAATAATAGAATTAACATAAAATTAATAAACTTGTCCACCTTTCTAGTTATAAAAATGTAGCTATAATAAATATTTGTATCTCTTACTTTCATCAGAGTATAACTAAACCATTTTAAAAATCCTCCCTACCTCTATTTCTTTTTTTTTTTATTGTTAAATGTACTGGAGTGACATTGATTAGTAAAAATTACATCAGTTCCAGGAGTACAATTCTACATTACATAGTCTATGTGTTGTATTATGTACCTCCATTTCTTTATGGAAAATTCTGCTCTGGCCCTGGTCTTGCATATTTTTAGTCCCAAATACATAGTAACCTAGCAAACCTGAATATTTCTCAGTGTTTGCTTAATTAAAATTTGATTCAAATAAGAACATATTAAAATATTCATTTTTTAATCATTATATTGTACTCTTATAGCAATTTGACAAGATTTTTCTTAATATTTCAAAAATAATTATTCTGACCCAAGAAAATTTAAAAGAAAAAAAATGTCTACTTACAGGTATCATCCAGTTAGCCAGATCACCATATTTGGAAACCTGCATTGCTCCTAGCATTGTCAGATTGACATGTCCCCTGAGAAAGGGAAAGAGGAAATATGAAGCAAACTCCACAAGCTTTATGTCCCATTTACTTGAAACTGCCAGCAATTAAAATAAATAATTCTATATTCCCCAAAATACATTTGCTTTCTCCCACCCAACACCTGGCTCAAGTTGATGTAGAGAAATAACTGCTAGGAGTTGTTTGAAAAAATTATAGCCTATATTTTCTCCAAAAACAAATTAAAAACAGGTGTATACAGTGAGTTTGTTTGCTTCAGTGAGAGAGAATGTGGCTTGATTTGAAGGCAAACACAGGCTAGAAAATGAACACAGGTTCATAGAAAATGTTAGGATTCTCAGAAAGAACCTTTTAAAAATGTTTACTTCAGTGTAGTTGGCACATAGATATGCACAATTATAGATGAAGTATTATTATATAGCTGATATATATTCCATTTGGGGGCTCTCTTAATAATAGCAAGCTGGATGTGTGAATTCCCAGCATTTGATGTGAATAATTTTACATTTTGGTGCAGCCGAGCAAGCCCAAGATCATTTTCTGGCTGGGAGACGTGGCTCTGTTTCAGAACCTGCTAACACACTCACCAGATGACTCAGCTCGTTCCGCACCATGTGAAACATAAGGGGCTCTGTTATTACATACCCTCTAATCATTGCAAATGATTCATCGCTGGAGAAGTAAGAGGCTCCTGGCAGAACAGTAACTGTTTCCTTGCCTAAACACACACACACACACGCGCGCGCGCACACACACACACACACACACATACACAAAGAAAAAAGGGGAAAGAAGGCCATTAGATTTCTAATAGTATCATGGTGGAGAGAAAGGTCTATACCTTCTGTTTCCTAAAGAACTAAGGCTTCCATTACCAAAATGCAGTGGTAATGGGAGTGTGGGGACACAGTGGGAACTGTCAGCCCTGTGAAGAGGAGTATTTTGTCACTGACATTGTTCAGATTTGCCCTTGCATGGAAATAAAAAAAAAAGCAGACCAACTTTTAATTTTATTATTGTTTTGAAACTCTCTACAGACAATACAAGCCCCTGTTGCCTATACCTTTCCCACTTCCTGCCAGTCCCTCTCCCTTCACCAGCCCCTGCTAAATGCTAATAGCAGTGAGGAGGAAAGGAGTGCCCAGGATGCACCTGTCAGAATACAACACTACTGTGGTCACTGGAGCAAAGAGACTGTGGAAAAACCATGAAGAAATGCAATTTGGAAGGGAATGATACAGGAGATGCTCCTCAGATATTTCTTATAAACCAATGACTAATCTAGAAAGAGAGGAGTCACCTAATTTCTTATCATAGACCTGAATCTCCTCTTTTCATCTCAATCTGTCTCTCTCCTACTCTCACTCTCTACCCCACTCATCTTTCCTCTCTTCCCCTTTTAATAAGTTTATATTGAAACCACAGAATTTTGAAGAAAATGGGGAATAACATCCTAATATTAAACAACGTATTTAACATTAACTTCCAAAAAAGGTCCTCTGAAGATGACCTCCCTCAAAACTTACATCTCATAATAAAAGTTCAGAACTGGGGAAGATCTTCAAGGTCACCCAGTCCCCACACAACTAATAATATCACCTGACTCATACCTAGGCTGCTTTCTTCTTGTGGTCTATTTTCTGTCTGTTCAGGAGCATCAGATGCCTGGGAAAAGCTTCTGGTCTCAACCAGAATAGTGCTCATATGCCACTTTGCCAAAATAAGTCAAATGTGTGAGAACACCCACCACATTACCCCAGTGTAATAGGGCAGACAAAAAGAAAGGGAAGAAAAGTTTTGATTCCCAGACTGGCCTAGAGGAAGGCTCCTGGATCAGCATGCTCTCACCAGACCCAGCTGCGCAAAACAGCTGGACCCTCAGCTTCTCAAGTCTTGCTTGAAAGCTAAGTTCTCCATCAATATCTCCCTCTATTTAAGCTTAAATGTGGAGAAAGAGTAAGACTATTTATATCATGCTGAAATATTTATTCTGCAAAAATGTTTGATGCTAAACAAAGGAAACGTTTTCACATCTTTCAAAGTACCATAAAGCTAAAAGGCTCTGGAAAATATGTTCTGGTGTGGTTAGTAGGAGCTTTTAGATAGCACATTAGATAGCACATAAAGATGAAATGAAATCATGAATGTAAAGTCCTTACTCTAGTGCCTAGCACAGAAAAAGGACTTCAAAGACATTGGCTTTTATTAGTATCATTGTTATTATTCCTTGCTCCAATCGTACTTATAAAGGAGAGAATGTTATCACCCCTCAAGGAATAAATGTTATGGAACCAAGTGACTGGCTTTTATGGTGAGGTTATACAGTCAGCCTGTGTACTCTAGGTTTTAGGACGGGCATAATACACCTAAACCTTATCCTAACACAGCTTCTATGTCCAGCAAATTCAGTTCCTCACCAATCCTGTGGGTGGAGAGGCAAGGATGAATAATTTATAAGACAATAAAGTAGAAACATAAAAATCTCAATTCGTTTATTCTCTTCATGTGTTAAATCACAATGACTTACAAATGGCAATTTCTACTGACTGATAGTACATAGAAGGAATTACTTACCACTTGATAGGAAACCCTGAGATCAATGTGGAGAGCATTAGCCTCCTCATGTGATTTATGAAGTATAGTTTTATTAAAGAGCCCAGAAAACGACCTCATGAAAAATGTTGTCAGGTCCCTGCTAATACATTCTGGTATCTTATACAAAGGCTGTGCAGGAAAAATATTCCAGTCATAAATGCCTCTATTTTTCGTATTACGTGTCTGGATACTTTCTGGACAGCCCTCATAAATTACACTCTTCAGAAGCAAAGTTAATTTTCAGCATTTTGAAGCATCCACTATCTAAACAAAAAACAAATAACCTAAAGCTGAATCCATGCTTTGCAAATACAATGTCCAAATATGGTCAAGAAATAACTACAACTAAGGCAAGGGAAGTAAAAGCAAAAATAAATGAACGGGACTATATCAAACTAAAAAGCTTCTGCACAGCAAAAGAAACCATCAACAAGGCAAAGAGACAGCCAACTGAATGGGAGAAAATATTTGCAAATAATGCATCAGATAAGGGTCTAATATCTAAAATATATAAAAGAACTAATAAGACTTAACAACAGAAAAACAAACAACCCAATTGAAAAGTGGGCAGAAGAACTAAACAGACACTTCTCCCATGAAGAAATACAAATGGCCAGCAGACATATGAAAAAATGCTCATCCTCATTAGCTATCAGGGACATGCAAATCAAAACCACAATGAGATACCACCTTACACCTGTGAGAATGGCTATTATCAACAAGACAAGGAATAACAAGTGCTGGAGAGGATGTGGAGAAAAAGGAACTCTGGTACACTGCTGGTGGAAGTGCAAACTGGTACAACCACTGTGGAAGGCAGTGTGGAGGTTCCTCAGAAAATTGGGAATGGAGCTACCATTTGACCCAGCAATCCCCCTTCTGGGGATCTACC